>JBBPBX010060811.1:0-17554 GCA_038048925.1 Garcialebias charrua
CCCGGACCGGGATTTGAACCGGCAACCTTCTCGCTGAAAGGCAGCAGCTCTACCAGTTGTGCCACCGTGCTGCCCTATTGCCTCCTACTTACAAGGATCCGGACTTACGAGCTGGCAAATTTTTGGAAAAAACGCAAAAAATACTGAGTTTTTCTGTGTTTTTTCACCACAGTTCGTTAGCTAAACATGTGGACACACGTTTCCGATCATTTTTATGCACTCATAAGCAGTTTTTCGAAGAAAAACGAGTGTTTGTAGTCGCGCTAGCAAAACCGTTCCAACTTACGAGCGAAATTCCGGACTTACGAGACACGTGGCGGCCGTTCCAAGTTACGAATTTTCGCGTTACGAGCGCCTCGGAGGAACGGAACTCGCTCGTAAGTCGGGGACTACCTGTATATATATATATATATATATATATATATATATATATATATAAAGCTCTGCAGAGAGTGGTGAAGGCTGCACAGAAGTCTGTTGGAGTCAGTCTCCCCACCATCACAGACATTTACACCTCCAGATGCAGGAAAAGAGCCACCTGCATCATGAAAGACCTCACTCATCCAGCACACTCACTCTTTGCCCCACTCCCCTCAGGACGGAGGTTGAGGAGCATCAAGTGTAGAACCACTAGACTGAGGAACAGCTTCTACCCTGAGGCTGTTAGACTCATGAATAAATAAAAATAAAATAAAAAATAAACACTGCAAAATATCACATCATGCTGATGCTGATCTGTTTTCTTGTTGCTGTGTTCATCTGTGACCATCTGCTCATACAAACTCATGTTCGTGCTGCTGTTTATTCCCACTATATTAGGCTTAGTGTATTACTAGTTGATGTTTTTCTTAGTTAGTTCTAGATGTTATTACTGTTTTTCTCTTTCATTTGTTGTTGGATGTAACTGGGACCTCGTGTACATAATCTCGTTTTCATCACATGTACCACATGCGGTGCAAATGACAATAAAGACTCTCTGACTCTGACTCTGACTATATATATATATATATATATATATATATACATATATATGGTAAATGGAGCTTATTTATATAGCGCTTTCCAGCCCCCTGTGAGGGACCCCAAAGCGCTTTACAATACCAACCATCCACCCATTCATACACACATTCATACACCGGTAGCGGTGACTGCCATGCAAGGCGCCTTCCAGTCCTATCGGGAGCAACTCGGGGTTAAGTGTCTTGCCCAGGGACACAACGACACATGGTGTGAGTAACCGGGATTCGAACCTCCAGCCTTCCGATCGGGGGATGACTGCCATTACCACCACACCACGGCCGCCCATAATATATATATTATATTTATATATATATACATATATACATATATATACAGTACATATATATACATATACTGTATATATATATATATATATATATATATATATATATATATATATATATATATACTGTATATATGTGGGTGCATGTATGTATATATATATATATATATATATATTTATATATATATACACTATATATATACTATATATATATATTTATATATTTATATACACGATCCTGTGTACATACTCTCGTTTTCATCACATGTACTACATGTGGTGCAAATGACGATAAAGACTCTCTGACTCTCTGACTCTGATGTATAAATATGCCCCCAAGGCCTCATCCACACCAACAGAATGGCCTCATATACATACCAATGGCTGCAAAAATGCTAATTCAATGAGCCATTTGACTAACTCCCATGGGAACTATAGTTAGAATATCCAAATGGCTCACATGTGGTAGTGCTAGTGTTAAGGATTATGAGAATGGATAAAGCAACTTGTCTACGAACCCTGCTGCGGGGATTCGTAGTGTTAATAGGCTTAGTTATGTTGTTGGTTATTTTGTATCAAGCCGGAATCAGACCATGGAGCCTAACGCATGTAAAAGTCTCCCATGGGAGATCCAAATATGCAAACATGACTTGCTGGGACACCACGCAAAGAGACATCTTCATGCCATGGGACCGAAATGAAACTGTTGAAAATCTTACCAAAACCTGGGGAAGAGTAAGACTAGCAGGCTATCCAGCTTGGATGTACCAGCTGGGAAACACCCCTGAATGGGTGTCAGCAGTAGAGGCTGAGAACCTAACGGGGCCAGACAAACCCCACTTCAAGGTAATCAATCTACTGATTTTGCCTGAAGGAATTGTGACCTGGATAATGCTCCTGCATCACAACATAAAAAGGACAACGAGATGTAACTGGATTCATCTGGACAAAGAAACCCCTGAATGGCACTGTGATTGGGGCTGTAGACCACTAATGGGATTATGCCACCAAGGATATTGGGAGGCTGAAGTGATTTATCCTGCCCCACCGAAGGACGACAGCTGCCAAGCCATACTCCCTCGTTGGGAATTTTGGGGCAATATTCATCTGGACTGTGACAAAGTCCCTCCTTTCATCAGAAGAAACCGGACTGGAGAACATCAAAACCTAACCAAAAGTCAAGACTGTCCACACCGTAAAACACAAGACGGTGCCAGAATCAACGCTACTGAGCAAAGTCCCAAAGTACGACCCAGGAGGTTTGATTCCGAAAGCAGAAAGAAATTGATCATTTTAGCCAGCACCGCTTAAAAACCCTCCCCTGCTCATGCTAGTATATACAGTAGAATTCAGTTTACTTATTTACTTATTTACTTATTTACTTATTTACTTATTTTCTTATTTACTTATTTCACTTATTTACTTATTTACAATGTCCTGATACAACCGGCCCAGCTAAGCCGGAAGAACCTGACGACGCTATCCCAGTCAGACCAGCAGTAGCTGATCCCATTGACTCAAAGTCTGACTTGATTCTTGAAGACCCAAGCCAACACCACCGCATCAGCAGGTGATGGATGAAAATGCTCCCTACTCACCTGAAGGATATCTCAAGCCAGTGAGAATGTTGCTCCTGATGCTCGATCAACGATGGAGTACGCTGACCACTACAAGCTCGCCGGAGATGACCTGAGGAGATGACCTCACCTCAGCCGGGCGGCACACGTGGAACCGACCAGGATGACTACAACATTATGGATGGTTGAGAAGAAGCGAACAGCAATCCAGGGTCCAGAGGCACCAAGGATCCTGCACGACCTGACGACGACATCTCGAGGTCCCAGATGGCGTGGACAAAGATGACGAGAAGATGACGATGAGTATTAACATGGGACTTGAGTATTAACATGGGACTTGATGCACGGGTACGATCTGTTTTCAAGCAGAGGGTGTCAAAGTGTGCAGGACTTTTATGTTGAAAACAGACTGACTTAAGACACACAGCAAATTCACGTTCACGCACACACACACAAAACCAGATTAATAACACATATATGATCACTCACAGGCCCTGAGTACAGGGTGGACAGAAACACAATTTTTATATATGGTTTTTATCCCTTGGTGTTTGACCTAGCCTAGATTAGTTTAATTTTTATGACATTTTAAACTCATAAACAGACATATAAGACATGTGTTTTTATTTTTAGGCTTTGTTTGTATTTTAGTAAACTGTCTTTGAGTTATTGTATGGCATTTTCAGTTAACCCTGTGCTATAAGAAATAAGATTGAGTCAGGCCTTACATGCACACACTAGGCAGAAAAAAAACCAAGGCCTCTGAAAAGCAGCAGGTCTCTCTCTGAGAAAATATGGGTCAAAAGTAGATAAGAAGCCGCAAGGAGTGTTTTGTTGCAAAGAGCTGGGGCTTCTTATCAAGAAGAAAGAAAATAGTTTTTAAAGTATTTAAATCTCATATAGAACTGATCAAACATATAAATGTACAGTAATCTTTTATTGAATAGCGATAAAATCATAGCATTTTGAATCGTGATGCAGACACACGAAGACACACGAACAACAGGCCTCATATTTACCTAAATATACAGCCTCTCCCTAAACCAGCGTGTGCACGTACGCGCACACACACACAAGCACACATAGAACCAAACACGTGCACATGCGAAGGCCTCAGAGGGCTTTCGCCAGATAAGGAAGGTGCAGCTCTGACACACACACACACACACACACACAAAACAAGAACATGCAGACTTCTCACTAGCAGGGAGCAGCTGCAGAATTGAGCTGGTTTTAGCTGTAAAAAAAGGTTTAGAGTTTTCAGCAAAGTAATAAATCTATTATCTAAAACAAAAATAATCAGACATGCAATGATTATGTGAAATGTGTATCATATAATTAACTGAAGATGCATGATTATGTATTGTGAGTAAATGGATGGGATTTGTATGTTTTCTTTTAAGATCCACAGCAAACTAAGGAGTTCTCCACTGCTGGGTGTTGATGATAGTTTTGAATATTACACAACACGTTACAAAAGTGTTTTTCCACAGTTTGGGTAAATGTAGGTAAAAGTTGAGGATCTAGGTGAAAGTTGAACTTGTTCTGACTGAAAAATTGGAACTTTGCCCAAATGACAGATGGCATTAAGTCATTCTCTGCTAAGGGAGGGTGACAGCTGAAAGAGACATTATGTCACCAAACTCTGTCTAGGGGGCTGGGAGGAGGTGTAAAACGTTACCTCACCACAGACCAATAGAATGACAGGAAGATGACATATGGTCTAGAATAAGTGGGGGTCAAACCCTCTTCTTGACTATAAATAAGGTTGTTTGAGAAGAGAAGGGGGCTGAAGATTTTTTGAAGACCATTTGGATATTACTGGACAAAGACGGACGCTCTGGAACTAAAAAGAAGAAGATAGAATATTTTAAAAAGACTCCTTGGACCAAAAAAGGAGATCTTTTTGCTTCAGCCTGGATCCCTTGCTATTCTTCTTCAAAATTGGATTAATTGCAGAGCTGGAATATAGCCTCAAATCTTGATTCAGGATTGAGGTATTTTTTCCTTACCTTTGGTAAATAGCCCCTGTGGAGTTGCCGACAGAAGGTAAGGAAATATTCCCATTCTTGTCCAGAGCATTAAAATTATATTAAATTTAGTATAACAAGCAACAAGACTGCTACTACCTGAAGACGGAAAATCAGTTACAAGGATTCCTCTGTGGATGAAAAATTAAAGTGATTTTGGGAGAAGCTCTGAGCGCTGACTGTCCGCCGCAAGGCTGTTGACGTTAGGTGGGAACACGGTGTACCTTTTTATGTCCGCTCTGCTATTGAGGGCCTCTCGTAGGTTCAAGGATTAAAAGCTGCTTTTTTGTGGAATATTACTTTTCCTGATCTGAAAATATTTTTTGTGGAACAAAACAACATCTCTTGATTTAATTCAACTATTAATTAAGTTACTGTTTTGGGTCATCCGAGACCGACCCCGGAGCAGGATCTGCCCACTGAAGGCTGACTGGCCTTGGACTGAGAACTGAGAAAACACGGTGTACTCTTTATCTCCATCCTGCTGAAAGTACCTCATCAACTGGACAGAACCAAGAATTTTGTTGAAAAAACTACAAGCTTTGATGAATTAAAGCAGAGAGTCAGGAGTGCAGCGGGCGAGTTGTTTCTGTAAGTACACTATGTTCCAATTTTAGGCTCCGGCCGGCTAAGGAAGGCCTTTTCATCAGGACCGCAGAACAAATGAAGGATTACAACATTTTTGAATGGATATAACACTTTTGTGGAATAATTGATTTGCCTAAAAGGATTACCAGATTTTTTATGGAATACAATTTGCTGAAGTTGCTGAAGTCATGAAGAATTAGTTGAATTTGCTGGATACTTTAAGAAGATTGGATTGATTCAAAAAGTGTTTACTCCTGGACAAAAGGAGGGTTACTTTGCGGCATCGGGATCTGCTCTGACGGGTCTTGGCTTATCAGCTTGTTTGAGCTAAGGGAACACCGCTTCTGAAGTTTTGTTCATCAACGCCACAGGTCTTGAATGGATTAAAGCCTGAATTACAAATTCTTCCTTTCTGATGGGATTAAAACACAAGACTACTTGGGTGGATTATTAAACAAGCTCTTCCTGGTGGGATTAAACAAAGATTTGTCCAGTCTGCTGGAGTGTAGACTTCTGATTGGAGTACAACAGCATCACCTGGAGGTTTTTCTGTAGAAAAACAACAAGATTTCCTGATAGGATTAAAACAAGTTTTCCTGGTGGAGATAAAAACACAAGTTGGAACACACCAAGATTACCTGGATGGATTAAACATATTTGATCGGAATCAGATTATTGTAGAATAAACCAACATTTTTGAAGATTATACAAATTATTGATTGGAGTACAACTCAATTCAATTAAAGCTAAAAACACATTAAAGCCCAACGTGTGGAAGACACCTTTGGTGAGTTGTTGAATCTTTTATCTCTTTAAATGCAAGTCATGTAACCTGATGAAATTTTTTCTGTAGTAAGTAGTGCTTATGCTGTTACCCCTTGCAACTATTAAATAAAGAAACATAGAACGTACAAATCTGGATTTTTCCTTTGACTCACCTTGATATTAAATGATGGAAAACTTGGTTCAAGATAACAACAATATCACTGGAGGTTTTGAATGGTTTTATTAGCAAAAAGAGTAAAACAATATCCTGAAACCTTATTTTCCTGGGTTCCAAAGCTAACCAGGCGGAGAACAATTGCTATCTACAAGAGGTAATCTGTCGTTAATGCATGTTTCTCCGTGTGATACGATCTGACTCCATTCTGCTAAGTCAGGCTTTCGGCGGAGTGAAACAGGATATGACATGCAGATTCGGAGACAGTAACAGTCTGGTTGAATTACCTCGTCTCAGCCTTAATCCTAACTAATCTGGAGACATATCGGGTAATACTCGTGTGCAAGGATAAAAGTTAAAAGGACCCGTTACTGGATAGGCTGGAGTGAGGACTTGTCGCAAGGTCCTACGGCTAACCTCACTCACATAGAATTGACACTTGCTTCTCTAAAAGCATTTCTAAAAAGCCACAGTGACCCACCGTTAACCAGCCAATAAAAACAGAGTTTGTAACCAGCCAATAAAAACAGAGCTTGAATTTGAATCAGCCGATAAAAACAGAGCTTGAATTTGAATTTCAGCAGAGCAAGGGGTAACGGCTCTGAGGGGGAGGGACCAGAAACATGTCTCTGTTCAAAATTTTCCTAAGTTCCAGCGTGTTCCAGAAATTACATGCTGAACCTTTAAAGCCCAAAACCCACCATGTTTTCAAATTGCATCGCCATTAATATTTATTAGTTTATTTAAAAATAATACAGGAGCGTTTACTTATATTGTGGAGAAATAACACTAAATGTGTTATTTCATGATTTATAGCAGATTTTAGCATGCAGCTCCGGGAAAATCTGCCCCTCTCCATATATGGGCATTCACTTGGGCATTCACGTCACCAGAGTGACGCCTTGGAGTTACAGGCGAGCAGAGGAAAAGAAAAAGGAAGCATTTTTAAATATTCCCTAAAGCTGCCTGTTGATTAATCCTGCTGTCGCTCACTCATATTCTGAGCGAGCATCCACTTAGACATACTAGTTTAATTCGTTTGATCGCGACAAATTCATTCATTTCCGCATCGACTTTTTATTCTCTCTCGCCCCGTGATCAGAAAGGCACCCAGCCTCGCAGCTGAGCTCTGCCCGCGCGCTTCCCGACCCGTGCTGCGCAACAAGGCTGACGAGAGATAAGAGCAGATACATACACTCGAGGGAGCAAATTACACCGGCACGAGGAACTTCAAAGGAACGAGGAACCAGCGGAAACGAGGAGCCAGCCCAGAGACCGCGCGGCTCGCGGCTCGCTCCTCAGGGGCAGAATGAGAGCAGCAAAAGGTCCGCAGCGGTGTTATAAAATAAATAATAAATAAAATCAGAGCGCTGGTCCATATACACACAAATGGAAATGGAAATATGCAGGAAATATGCAGTTTTAACGCACTCTCTCTCATAAACCTCCATGGAAACTCACTCCTACCTTCTGCCTTCTGGGTGGAGATCCATGTAACAAGAGGCATGACCCTTCGGGACTATTCGGCCAGGTTTCCGGATTCATTCGGGAGTGGTTTTTTTTTTTTTTCTTTAACCCTCGCCTGGCCCAAATGCAAAAATGAAAATAAAATTCATAAAATACTACAGTAATTCTCCAATATGGTGAATTGTTACTGTCACGGTGGGTGTTGTCCTTTAATGGGTTTGTTTGAAGAAGTCAAACAATTGAGACTTCAGATAAACTTGAAAGATAAAAAAAAATTGTGGAACTTGAGCAACGGCTTGATGTTTTAGAGCAAAATTCTAGACAAGACAACCTCGTTATCAGTGGTCTGGAAATTAAAATTAAAAATCGTTCAAATTCAAAGACCACTTCCGATGAAGGAATCACTGAGGATCAAAGGTGGGCGCCAGACCGCCAGCGAGCGCTAAAGCGCTAATCCGTTTATAGCGGACCTAAACAATTTGTCAGCGTTACAGCGGATTGACTAACTTTTATAATTCATAAGCGGATTTGTGCTATTTTTATTTAAAATGCAGTACCGCTAATCAAAAAAGGCATTCAATACAGAACAACTGGACTTTATTTGTAGCAACAAGATGTTTCGCTCATCATCCGATAAGCATCCGAGAATCTTCACCAGCATAGTGCAGCCCTGGATTTGGTTCCCAGGCGTCTCACACCTAACTGACATCTAACTGACCACTACCTGGTGGTGAGTTTGCTCTGATGGTGGGGGAGGATGCCGGTCAGACCTGGCAGACCCAAACGTATTGTGAGGGTCTGCTGGGAACGTCTGGCAGAGTCTCCCGTAAGACGGAGCTTTAACTCCCACCTCCGGGAGAGCTTTGAACACGTTCCGAGGGAGGCGGGGGACATTGAGCCCGAGTGGGCCATGTTCCGCGCCTCTATTGTCGAGGTAGCTTATCGGAGTTGTGGCCGCAAGGTTGTTGGTGCCTGTCGTGGTGGCAATCCTCGAACCCGGTGGTGGACGCCAGCGGTGAGGGATGCTGTCAAGCTGAAGAAGGAGTCCTATTGGGCCTTTTTGGCCTGTGGGACCCCGGAAGCAGCAGATAGGTACCGACAGTCCAAGCGGCATGCGGCTCGGGTGGTTGCTGAGGCAAAAACTCGGGCGTGGGAGGAGTTCGGAGAGGCCATGGAGAATGACTTCCGTACGGCTTCGAGGCGATTCTGGTCCACCATCCGGCGTCTCAGGGGGGGAAAGCGGTACGCGACCAACACCATTTATGGTGGGGATGGCGTGCTGTTGACCTCAACTCGGGATGTTGTGAGTCGGTGGGCGGAATACTTCGAAGACCTCCTCAATCCTACTGGCACGTCTTCCACTGAGGAAGCGGAGCCTGGGGACTTTGGGTCGGGCTCTCCAATCTCTGGTGCTGAGGTCGCCGAGGTGGTTAAAAAGCTCCGCGGTGGCAGGGCTCCGGGGGTGGATGAGATTCGTCCTGAGTTCCTTAGGGCTCTGGATGTTGTGGGGTTGTGTTGGCTTACGCGACTCTGCAATATCGCGTGGACATCGGGGGCAGTTCCCTTGGATTGGCAGACTGGGGTGGTGGTTCCCCTATTCAAAAAGGGGGACCGTAGGGTGTGTTCCAACTATAGGGGGATCACACTCTTAAGCCTCCCTGGTAAGGTCTATTCAGGGGTTCTGGAGAGGAGGGTCCGTCGGATAGTCGAACCTCGGATTCAGGAGGAGCAGTGTGGTTTTCGTCCTGGTCGTGGAACACTAGACCAGCTCTACACCCTCAACAGGGTCCTGGAGGGTGCGTGGGAGTTTGCCCAACCAGTTTACATGTGCTTTGTGGACTTGGAAAAGGCATTCGACCGCGTCCCTCGGGGGGTTCTGTGGGGGGTACTCCGGGAGTATGGGGTACCAGGCCCTTTGATATGGGCTGTTAGGTCCCTGTACGACCGGTGTCAGAGCTTGGTCCGCATCGCTGGCAGTAAGTCAGGCTCGTTTCCGGTGAGAGTTGGACTCCGCCAAGGTTGCCCTTTGTCACCGATTCTGTTCATAACTTTTATGGACAGAATTTCTAGGCGCAGCCAAGGTGTTGAGAGGATCCGTTTTGGTGGCCTTAGAATCTCTTCTCTGTTTTTTGCAGATGATGTGGTCCTATTGGCTTCATCAGTTCGTGATCTACAGCTTTCACTGGAGCGGTTTGCAGCTGAATGTGATGCGGCCGGGATGAGGATCAGTTCCTCCAAATCCGAGGCCATGGTCTTGAGCCGGAAAAGGGTAGCATGCCTTCTCCAGGTCGGGGAGGAGGTCCTGCCCCAAGTGGAGGAGTTTAAGTATCTCGGGGTCTTGTTCACGAATGAGGGAAAACTGGAGCGTGAGATCGATAGGCGGATAGGTGCACGTCCGCAGTGAAGCGGGCGCTGTACCGGTCTGTCGTGGTGAAGAGAGAGCTGAGTCAAAAGGCAAAGCTCTCAATTTACCGATCGATCTACGTTCCACCCTCATCTATGGTCATGAGCTCTGGGTTATGACCGAAAGAACGAGATCTCGGATACAAGCGGCTGAAATGAGTTTTCTCCGCAGGGTGTCTGGACTCTCCCTTAGAGATAGGGTGAGAAGCTCAGTCATCCGGGAGGGACTCGGAGTAGAGCCGCTGCTTCTCCACATCGAGAGGAGCCAGTTGAGGTGGCTCGGGCATCTGGTTAGGATGCCTCCTGGACGCCTCCCTGGTGAGGTGTTCCGGGCATGTCCCACCGGGAGGAGACCCAGAGGAAGACCCAGGACACGCTGGAGGGACTATGTTTCTCGGCTGGCCTGGGAACGCCTTGGGATTCCCCCAGAGGAGCTGCTCCAAGTGGCTGGGGAGAGGGAAGTCTGGGCCTCCCTACTTAGGCTGCTACCCCCGCGACCCGACCACGGATAAGCGGAAGAAAATGGATGGATGGATGGATGGGCGTCTCACACCTGATGAGAACAGAGGAGCCTTGTTTGTGAATTAGACCAACAAAGACTTTGATAGGTCCCTGCTATTAATGTGTGAGGTGTGACTTGTCAATTTACATACAGTAAGATGTATGTTTGTTTTCTGTAAGCTCTGTTTTCACATACTGAACTGACTGCACAAGGTCTGTAAGACATTGTCAACTCTGTCGGTTTGTTAGCTAAATATCTCAATAACCTCTGGATGTATTTTATGGTGCGGCCCTGCAGCTTGTTCCCAGACCCTTCCCACCTGATGAGAACAGAGGAGCCTCACTTGTGAATTAGACTAACAAAGACGTTGACAGGTCCCTGTTATGTGTGAAGTGTGGTTTTTGTCAATTTACATACAGTAGGATGTGTGTGTGTTTTCTGTAAGCTCTGCTTTCACACACTGAACTTTGAATGGGTCACAGGCACTTGTTATCCGCATGGGCGTAGCCAGGGGCGGTTCGCCCGGTTCGAACGAACCGCCCACTTTGCCTATGAAGTCCCGTCTACAACTCCTGCGAGATTGTGAGGTGAAGACGACGTTCACTCTGTCCTGGCTTGGAAGGCAACACGGTGGATTCAAAACAACAAACAAATGGTGAATTAAAACGGTAAGATTACATTGTGGTTTTTTATTCAACTGTTCATTTGTGTATTTTAAGTAGTACTGTTTGATGTTAGAGAGATTAGAAGTGGGTCACGTTTTTATAAGATATGGATAATGCTAAAACATGCTAAAGCTAAGCTAAGTAGCAACGATTTTCGCCACGTTTTTTTTCCTTGTTTTTGTCTATTTCCGCCATGTTGGGAACAGTAATTTATCTGAAATTAGTACCAGTACGGCCCCATTCTATCCCTAAAGCTGAGTTTACAGTGATAGGACAGATAGTTACTCACAGGAAGCCTGAAACGGAGCGTCCATGTTTTTCTAAACAAAAGCTACAGGCCTCAGGCCTAGTTTGGACAGGATACAAACAATAACTTAGCAGTGTTGAATACAATATAGCCTATTTGGTGAAAAATAAATGTTTGGATAAATTTTCAAAAGAACAAACATTCAGAAAAGCTATAATAATAATAATAATAATAATAATAAACTTTATTTGTATAGCACCTTCCTACAATGCCTTGCATTGACCAAGGTGCTTAACAGGATAAAAAGATGAATAAACTGGAATAATAAATCAATGAAAATAGAATAGGAAACAACAGCAATAAAAGAAGGCAATGGAAATAAAAAATGCTACATACTAAAATAACACTAAAATAACACAAGTAATAAAAGTTACCGGTACACACTGAAAGCTTTTTTGAACAAGTGGAAATAAAAAGGCAATGGAAATAAAAAAATGTTACATATTAAAATACCAAAAGTAATAAAAGTTACACACTGGAAGCTTATTTGAACAAGTGGAAATAGAAAGGCAATGGAAATAAAAAATGCTACATATTAAAATACCAAAAGTAATAAAAGTTACACACTGAAAGCTTTTTTGAACAAGTGGGTCTTCAGTCTGGTTTTGAACAGAGTCAGATCAGAGGTGGCACGCAGCTCAAGGGGGAGACTGTTCCAGGCTTTAGGGCCGGCAACAGAAAATGACCGGTCTCCCCATTGTTTGTACCTTGAGCGAGGCACCTCCAGCAGGTGTTGACTGGCAGAGCGTAAAGCTCTGCCGGGCTGATGGGCTTTCAAAAGTTCTGAGATGTACAGAGGAGCAAGTCCATTCAGAGCTTTGAAAACAAACAGCAGCAGCTTGAACTGTATCCTGAACTGAACCGGGAGCCAGTGTAGAGAGGACAGGACAGGAGTGATGTGTTCATATTTTCGTGTGTTGGTCAAAAAGCGCGCGGCAGAGTTCTGTACAAGCTGTAAACGGGAGATGGAGGATTGATTAATACCAACATACAAAGCATTACAATAGTCAAGTCTGGAGGTCACAAAGGCATGGATGGCCTTCTCCAGATCACCACGGCTGAGAAATGACTTGACTTTGGAGAGCAGTCGGAGCTGAAAGAAGCTGGTCTTGACAACAGAACTGATCTGTTTATCAAACTTTAAGTTGGAGTCAAGCTGCACTCCAAGATTTCTGACCACCGGGTTGAAATGGGGGAGGGGAAAACCAACACTGGGACTGGGAAGGATGTTGCTGGTGTCACCAGGAGCACTAAATAAAATGCATTCAGTTTTATCTGTGTTTAGGTGGAGGAAGTTTTGAGAGAGCCAGTGCTTAATGTCATTTAAGCAGTTGACAAGAGTGTTTGAACTGGGTGAGGGGTTGGGAGTGACTGGCAGATAGATTTGTAAATCGTCTGCATACATGTGAAAAGACAGGTTATGACGTGCAATGATTGATCCTAATGGCAGCATGTAAAGAGAGAAAAGGACTGGCCCTAGAATAGATCCCTGTGGTACGCCAGAGGTCAGAGGGGTTGATGAAGAGGAGGACAGATCGCCTATCATGACAGAAAAAGTTCTCCCAGACAGGTAAGATTTGAACCACTCAAGCACAGCTCCCTGGAGGCCAACCTGCTGAGACAAGCGGTTGATTAGTACCTGATGGTCGACGGTGTCAAAAGCTGCTGAGAGGTCTAACATCACCAGCAGAGCAGGGTTTTTTGCATCCAGGGACAGAAGAATGTCATTCTGTACTTTGAGCAGTGCAGATTCAGTACTGTGACGAGCTCGAAAACCTGACTGAAATTTTTCAAACAGGTTGTTGTGCTCAAGAAAAGATTGAAGTTGAATAAAAACAATCTTTTCTATGACCTTTGATAGAAATGACAGATGGGAAACTGGTCTGAAATTAGAGAGAGCTGTAGGATCTAGGCCTGGTTTTTTGAGAAGAGGCCTGACCACAGCATGTTTGAAAGCAGATGGCACAAAACCTTTCGCTGGAGCGGTTTGCAGCTGAATGCGATGCGGCCGGGATGAGGATCAGTTCCTCCAAATCCGAGGCCATGGTCTTGAGCCGGAAAAGGGTAGCATGCCCTCTCCGGGTCGGGGAGGAGGTCCTGCCCCAAGTGGAGGAGTTTAAGTATCTCGGGATCTTGTTCACGAATGAGGGAAAACTGGGGCGTGAGATCGATAGGCGGATAGGTGCAGCGTCCGCAGTGAAGCGGGCGCTGTACCGGTCTGTCGTGGTGAAGAGAGAGCTGAGTCAAAAGGCAAAGCTCTCAATTTACCGATCGATCTACGTTCCCACCCTCATCTATGGTCATGAGCTTTGGGTTATGACCGAAAGAACAAGATCTCGGATACAAGCGGCTGAAATGAGTTTTCTCCGCAGGGTGGCTGGACTCTCCCTTAGAGATAGGGTGAGAAGCTCAGTCATCCGGGAGGGACTCGGAGTAGAGCCGCTGCTTCTCCACATCGAGAGGAGCCAGTTGAGGTGGCTCGGGCATCTGGTTAGGATGCCTCCTGGACGCCTCCCTGGTGAGGTGTTCCGGGCACGTCCCACCGGGAGGAGACCCAGAGGAAGACCCAGGACGCGCTGGAGGGACTATGTTTCTCGGCTGGCCTGGGAACGCCTTGGGATTCCCCCGGAGGAGCTGCTCCAAGTGGCTGGGGAGAGGGAAGTCTGGGCCTCCCTACTTAGGCTGCTACCCCCGCGACCCGACCCCGGATAAGCGGAAGAAGATGGATGGATGGCACAAAACCTGAAGATAGACAGCTGTTAATAAATGACAAAACACAAGGACCAATTACATCAAAGGACTGTTTGAACATTTTAGAGGGAATGATGTCCAGAGAACAGTTAGTTGGTTTCATCTGCTGAACCACCTTGGTGAGGTGAGGGAGTGAAACCAGGTCAAATTGGTCAAAAACAGCTGTGGTTATTGCAGACGCACAAGACTGGATGGTGTTGGATGAACTGACAATGTTCTGCCTGATAGAGTCTATTTTGTTGACAAAATAGCTCTGAAAGTCATCGCAGGTAGACTGTGTGGCAGTTTTCAGAACATTGATAGATGGGTTGATGACAGACTGGAGTGTGCTGAAAAGCGTCCGCGGCCGGTTGGAGCTGGTGGAGATTAAATTGGAGAGGTACTGTGATTTGGCCTGTTTCACAGCATTATGATACTCACAGAGACAGTCTCTCAGTATTCCTTGAGATACATGAAGCCGGTCGCGCTTCCATTCCATTCAGAAAAGCTGTTTTTGTACGTAAGACAAGTAAAAAAACTTTTTCAAATAGAAACCCAAAATGTCTTAGCAGATCTTACAAAATTGTTTACTACATACTGAATATTATATTAAACGGTTTTTCAGGTTTCTGTGCTGGATACCAACATGGGTAGGTGCAAGCAGAAGGACAGAGAGAGGAAAAGAGCAGCCGAAGGTTGTGCTTCAATGTACAACTTTGTTTCAAAGAAACCGAGAGTTCCAGGTAAAATAAATAAATAAAACAGATCTTCTTGTAAAATAGATTTGGTCAATTTTTATTTAGAATGTATTTCTGTAAATTCTTTTAGCTAAATATCAAATCTTTTGATATAATTATTTAAATGCTAAAAGTGTCTAAAAAACATTCTAAAATCTCTTCACGTGTCATATCTTCTTGATTTAGATTGTTCGCTTTCCTAGATCAGCGAGGTAGTCACAAGGTGCATGACACGCCCTCACTGCAGCCCACCTGCTAACAGGGTCTATTGAACCGGTCCCAGAGTTTGGGTATTACCTGTAACTACGTGGGACAGCTTCCGACTGAAGGCTGTTAATAGGGGAATTCATCTGGGCATATTCACTTCCTAGCATCCACGAGTCATACCCACGTTTTACACCTTACGACTCCCTCCGCCTTAGCTGCTGGGGACCGGAGGGGCTAGCACAAGGCAACTCGTGTTAACGGAAGCTTCCCCTTTGTTTAAACTGGCTATTGTTACTGACCCAGTAAATTTTAGGATCCAGGAGATCGGACCCTGGGGTATTGTTTTTATATTAAACCTTTGTGCTAATGCTTAACCTTTAAAAACCTCCTAACAGAGTTGATGTTATCTTTGTGAACCAAACTTACATTTCCATGGACAAGTGGGTGATGAATAAAAGTCAAGAATTTTACGTTTTGTTTATTTTAATTAATTATCTTGCAGGGAAGGATCAGCGTTACAGCATAACAGTACAATTAATTATTACGATTATGGGTAAAGGAAAAGTATTAATTCACCAAACAATCTTAAGACTCGATGTTAAGCTGCTCGATCTGCATGGAGTCCTTGAGGAAGGTTCTTTTCTGGAGTCCAGGCTGGAGAGGCTCGGAGGGTCGACTCATTGATGTCACACAGTTAACACTCCCAATACCCATCCAGTCTTATGGACCAGAATTAGAGCGATTAATCATAAGAAAATTCCTCATCCAGCTTTATGAGCTAGAGTCTTAGAGTATACTCTCACATTTCCATCTCATCTGATTTTAAGAATCAGAATTAGAGTAGTCTTTTGCAATCACACGTCTCACCTGATCTTATGGATCAGGTTTTTAGAGATGTACTTAAAACCTTACCCAATGGATGTATCTCTCCAAAGCCCTCAATAGCCTCAAGCAACCTCGAGCCATTAAGTCTCTAAGATAATTAAACTGTCTATTTGCTTCAGCTCTATCCGCATTTAATTTAATTTGATTTAAATCTACCGTATTCGTCGGCGTATAAGTCGCACCGGAGTATAAGTCGCACCAACCTAATTATGCCCAATTAAATGGAAAAATCAACGTATAAGTCGCATCGGCCTATAAGTCGCACCGGCCTATAGGTCGCACCTCACGTGAACTGGTGTTTTGCCCAAAATGGACTGGCTGCCAAATTGTTTGGAAGGACTTTTGACAAGATTATCACATAAAAACTACAGTATTTTGTTTGATGTGTCTTAGTTGAACTTTTCATTAATAAATGAACATTATTTTGGACTGGCTGCCAAATTGTTTGGAAGGACTTTTGACAAGATTATCACATAAAAACTACAGTATTTTGTTTGATGTGTCTTAGTTGAACTTTTCATTAATAAATGAACATTATTTTGGACTGGCTGCCAAATTGTTTGGAAGGACTTTTGACAAGATTATCACATAAAACCTATTTTGTGTGGCCTCTTTTATCGGTCTCCTCAATACAACAAAAACTTTCTCAGTGAGTTTTCAGAACTACTGGTGACCTAATGCCAAAGTTTGACTCTTGGCTTTTCTGTGGGGACTTCAACGTGCACACCTGCTGCCCAAGTAATCAGCTTGGATGTGAGTTTCAGGACCTCCTGGACTCTTTCAACCTGTCACAGTCGGTCTCGGGGGCCACACACAGTCAGGGTCATACACTCGATTTAATTATCTCCCACGGCCTTCAAATACCTACTGTGGAGATCCTGGACACCTGTATTTCAGACCATTTTCCCATATTATTCGAATTTTTCACCTCTCCTGCACCGAAAGCTATTCTCCCAGCACGTTTCTGTCGCTCTATCACCCCATTAACTCCAAGTCAGTTCACTGATGCCTTTAAGAGCACTGAATTTCTGCTCTGCTGTCAGCCTGGACCCATCTCTACATCCTGAGGACTTCATCAGCTCCTTCCATCACACCTGCACAACGATCTTGGACTCCATCGCTCCTCTCAAACAGGCATCTTCAAAGAACAAACCTTCACCATGGCTCAACGAAACGACGCGAGCTCTTCGACAACGTTGCAGAAAAGCAGAAC
>JBBPBX010060812.1:0-21318 GCA_038048925.1 Garcialebias charrua
ATGTATATGCTTTTTATGATTCTCTACTGTGGTCATCACTCTTTGTTAAAATCCGGTCTCTCTTGTAAATGAGTCCCCGAGGCTCAATGAGACTAACCTGTATAACTGAAGGTTGAATGAAAAATTCCATCAAAGACCCCAAAGATGATTATTTTTCCTCCCTGGATTAAAGTTTTGTCCCCATTTGTAGTTATCACAAGTAGACGTTTTAGTTGTATGAGATAAACATTCACTCACACGGTGTTTCTAAACACTAAATGATCTGCCAAAACCCTAACATGTTTCTAAAATATTTATTTACCTGAAATTGATTCCCTAATCACAGCCAACAAAGATGTGATGCATAGATTGCAAAGAATTGCAGCATGAGGCAAATAGAATAGAATGTTTGTCTGACCTTTATCTGCCACATAACATGTAATTTTTGAAAGAAAAGCATCATTTATGTGAAAGAGAAAAAATCAAGGAACTCCATGACAAATGGTGATTACGTCATCTTTTATCACTTTTATGTAGAACCGTCGGATAGTCGAACCTCGGATTCAGGAGGAGCAGTGTGGTTTTCGTGCTGGTCGTGGAACACTGGACCAGCTCTACACCCTCAACAGGGTCCTGGAGGGCGCGTGGGAGTTTGCCCAACCAGTTTACATGTGCTTTGTGGACTTGGAAAAGGCATTCGACCGCGTCCCTCGGGGGGTTCTGTGGGGGGTACTCCGGGAGTATGGGGTACCAGGCCCATTGATATGGGCTGTTAGGTCCCTGTACGACCGGTGTCAGAGCTTGGTCCGCATTGCCGGCAGTAAGTCAGGCTCGTTTCCAGTGAGAGTTGGACTCCGCCAAGGTTGCCCTTTGTCACCGATTCTGTTCATAACTTTTATGGACAGAATTTCTAGGCGCAGCCAAGGTGTTGAGAGGATCCGTTTTGGTGGCCTTAGAATCGCTTCTCTGTTTTTTGCAGATGATGTGGTCCTATTGGCTTCATCAGATCGTGATCTACAGCTTTCGCTGGAGCGGTTTGCAGCCGAGTGTGATGCGGCCGGGATGAGGATCAGTTCCTCCAAATCCGAGGCCATGGTCTTGAGCCGGAAAAGGGTAGCATGCCCTCTCCGGGTCGGGGAGGAGGTCCTGCCCCAAGTGGAGGAGTTTAAGTATCTCGGGGTCTTGTTCACGAATGAGGGAAAACTGGAGCGTGAGATCGATAGGCGGATAGGTGCAGCATCCGCAGTGAAGCGGGCGCTGTACCGGTCTGTCGTGGTGAAGAGAGAGCTGAGTCGAAAGGCAAAGCTCTCAATTTACCGATCGATCTACGTTCCCACCCTCATCTATGGTCATGAGCTTTGGGTTGTGACCGAAAGAACGAGATCTCGGATACAAGCGGCTGAAATGAGTTTTCTCCGCAGGGTGTCTGGACTCTCCCTTATGGTGCATTCAGACCTAACAGCGTTTCAACGGCAGGAGCGTCCAGCTTACATGCAAAGTCAATGGGGGACGCGCTTCCAGCCGCGTCTTGGCGTCGGGCGTCACGTCACGTGCGTGTTGAGCGTGCTGGAAAGCGTTTTTCCGTGCACGTGAACCCGCGTCAGCCTCCAAAGCACTCCTTGACCATGCTGAAGATTTCGCCGTTCAAACTTTCAAACGCCGTTCAACTCTCCCTGATTGGTTGATCAGGGAGAGTCGGGGGGAGAAGAGAGGGGGAGAGTCCCTATGTGACGCGGAAACGAGGGGGCGGGGGTATTGCGCAACTATGTGACGTATTGTTTGTGGGACACAGAAAAAACCCGCGGAGTCATGGACTATGGAAGAGAAACTCATTGTAGCTGTGTGTTCGCGACAAGTCCTTCACGACCAGTCAAGTCTGCTCCACAGAGACAGAAATAAAAAGCTCCTCGCCTGGCGGAGTGCAGTGAGGACTCGGTATACCGGTAAGCTCCTCCCACACACCCGCAGCAGTTTCACGTTCAGGTCTGGACACCAAGTGCGTCCACTTGCGTGCGTGACGAGCTTTTTGGAAGTTGAAACGTTGTTCGGTCTGGATGCACCATAAAAGATAGGGTGAGAAGCTCAGTCATCCGGGAGGGACTCGGAGTAGAGCCGCTGCTTCTCCACATCGAGAGGAGCCAGTTGAGGTGGCTCGGGCATCTGGTTAGGATGCCTCCTGGACGCCTCCCTGGTGAGGTGTTCCGGGCATGTCCCACCGGGAGGAGACCCAGAGGAAGACCCAGGACACGCTGGAGGGACTATGTTTCTCGGCTGGCCTGGGAACGCCTTGGGATTCCCCCAGAGGAGCTGCTCCATGTGGCTGGGGAGAGGGAAGTCTGGGCCTCCCTACTTAGGCTGCTACCCCCGCGACCCGACCCAGGATAAGCGGACGAAAATGGATGGATGGATGTAGAACAAGTGAAGCATGGTCCTGTAGCTGAAATTAGTCAGTGGTTTAGACTTTGTACAGAATCTCAAACCACAAAGCCGTATGTCTGCTAAAGCTATCAAGTCCCCAGTGTACATCAAAGAAAGACGATTAAAAATCTGCAATTGGGTAAAGCTAGCAAATAATAATTTCCTTGGTTTACACAACAGAACCACTTATACCGTAATTTCCACCTGATAGCTTGCACCTTTCTATAGGTCGCTTTGTCCAAATATTGGCAATAAATTGGAAAAATCCATAAATAGATTGCACCTTTATTTAGGTCGCATCTATTATACGTCACTGCTACGTGACTGCTGAAGATGGCGGCCACAGAAGCGAGCGAGCACGGAAGGACTTTACAAGATTAACACGGTAAAAACAATTATTTGTTTGCTGAAAATTATAGCTGACATTATAGCACAAGGGTTCCTGAGCTTAACCGTTCCTTAATAAATTCATGAAATGGTTAAATCTGAAAGTTATGCACCATAACTCATGTTCCCTGAAGGAAGGGAACGAGGTGCAACATATGCTATGGGAATTGCGCCCCTGCACGATTACCTGAAGGAATACAGTCACGCCTTTACGGCAAAGGTGTCAGCGTTGCGTCAGTGGCCCCGCCCTCTGGGTATTTAAGCCACTGACGCCCATCCATCTTTCTCCAAAATGCACTTCACAGAGCTTTCAGCATTGAAAAGGGCCAGATATGTTGCACCTTGTTCCCTTCCTTCAGGGAACATGAGTTATGGTGCATAAATTTCAGTTCCCTTTAAGTCATGTTCTCTCGGTGCAATATATGCTATGGGAACGTAATTCATTCACACCCTTGAAATGCTTAGTAAAATGCATGCTAGTGTGAACGTCTGCCCTTGACCAGCAGGCATATCAAGGTTACTTTCTACTGTGTGTTAGAAAGGACAGTCTGAGTGACATCACACGTAGTAACATCCAAACTGTAATGCTTTGCAAAAGGGTTTATTGAGCTCCAGTTAGCCGTAGCACAAATGTCTGCAACTGGTACACCCTTGAACAGTGACCACGAAGTGGCCAAGCCCCGAGTAGAGTGAGCGTGCACTCCAGAGGGCACCTATTGACCTTTGCTACTGTACGCCCTTTTAATGGCCTCAGTCACCCAGTGTGAGAGGCGTTGTTTTGATAGGGCCTTTCCGGTAGCAAGTGTTGCAAAGCACACAAACAGTTGATTTGTTTTTCTCCATTCGGCTGTTCTCTGCATGTAAGTGCATAAAACTCTCATGCTGAATCCTCACCAAACGCTTTTCGCGCAGCCGAAGCAGCCACTTTACATTGAAAGTCTATGTGGCCGCGCATCTTGGAGCAGCGGGAAGTGATGCGGCGCGTCTTCAGCATTTCAAGCAGCGCAGCAGCACCCGGCAGTCCCTTTTCACGCACGAGCGCTGAGCAGCCGAGCAGCAGGAAGCCAGAATATTCTTGCTTCTGCTGCTCGTAGCGTCGCAGCAACCACTCGGGAGAGACTCTGCTATTGTGATGACGCAACGACGACGGGACTTTCTGTGGACGAAAACAGCCTCCGGTAGGAAAACCTGGCATTTTTAAAGTTGCTGCTGTCCACTCGAGCGTACATCACCCCAAACATTAAAAAAACGTTTTAATCTCAACAAAGACTTTTGGAGTTGCAGTTCGGCTCGTAGAAAACCCACTCAAGTGTTAACGAGGCTCACATACAGCTGATTTTATCTGCCCAGTGTACATAAAAACAACACGGATCTGACCGGGAAGGGAGCCACATGCTCCTCCCACTGCGCGTCTGCAGACATGTTCGGTGGGGACGGACATCTGTTGACAAGCAGCAAACACAGAGCATTAGGAGCATTTTGATGCGTTTGGTGAGGATGAGGCATCACGGGGCAGAGAGCTTTCAGCCTTTCCTGTTCCTAAGTGAGGACAGGAGCAGGTGGGAAGGAGGAGAGATCAAAGTCCAGACTCCTATGGTTTAAAGTCAAGACCTTGGGGATATATGCGGGATTAGGCCTTAGGGTGACCTTTGACCCGTCAGGGGCGAATCTGGTACACATTGGATGTATAGACAATGCGTGCAGGTCACCCACGCGTTTCGCCGAGCAAAGGGCCAAGAGTAGAGCGGTTTTATAAGATAATAAATCTATCTTAATCTTGCTCAGGGGCTTGAATGGAGGATCACAGAGAGCCCCCAAGACCAAGCTAAGATCCCAACCAGAGGTCAGGATCCTGCTGGGTGGTTTCATTCTTAACGTTCCCTTCATAAATCTTATTATGATTGGATGCGCGCCAGGTGTCCTATGTCCCCAGCCTTCGTGACAGGCTGAAATTGCTGATAGGAAAACTTTAATCATTGAGAAAGAACAACCTTTTTCCAGTAAGTCCTGAAGGAAAGTCAGGAGCTAAGGCAGGTCACATGAGTAAGAAATAATATTTCTTTCTGTGCACCAAGCTTCAAAAATACACAATTTCTGTGCATTGAGAGACTGTGTTGACATAGCACGGGCATTTTGAATGGTTTTTACATTTTCCGGCAGGCCTGATGCCATCAGCTTGTTCTTTTCTGCCACCAAGCTGAAATTTTTAACAGCTCCCAGCCTAAGCGGCAAGACTGCTCTTTCTGGTGACATAGTTTGTCCCTGAAGAAGAGCAGTTGGTGTAACCAGTTCCCCTCCAAGGGCCCTGGATGCTGTGATCCCCTGGGGGTCAACCAAGTTAGGAAGAAGGCCTTTTTGCCCATGTGCTGCCATGTTGCTCTGATCGAGAGTGATTGAGGGCAGATGCACTCTGTCGTCCTTATTAGACAGAAGTGGAACAGAATGTCTGTTTTTATGATAATAATAATAATAATGCATTTTATTTGGTAGCGCCTTTCAAAGCACTCAAGGACACTTTACAGCATTAAAAACACAATAAAAACAGTATAAAATAACTATATACCGGTAAAAAGAAAAATTAAAATCAATTAAAAAACACACAAAAAAGAAAATATATAAAATAACTACATAAAAAAGAAAAATTAAAGTGAGAAGGCTAACTTGAACAGATGAGTTTTGAGTTTTGATTTGAAGGTCAGAAGGCAGTCAATGTTACGGATGTCTGGGGGAAGAGCGTTCCAGAGTTGGGGAGCAGAGTGAGAAAAGGCTCTGTGTCCCATGGTGCGGAGGCGGACAAGAGGCACGTTGAGGTGGATGGAAGAGGAAGAACGAAGGGAGCGTGAATGGGTGGTAATGTGCAGGAGATCAGACAGGTAAGGAGGGGCGAGGCTATGAATAGCCTTGAAAGTGTATAACAGGATTTTAAATTGAATTCTGAATGTGACTGGAAGCCAGTGGAGTTGCTGCAAAACTGGGGTGATGTGGTGGAATGAGGGGGTTTTGGTAACAATGCGGGCAGCTGAGTTTTGAACCAATTGAAGCTTACGGGTTAATTTGTGAGGCAGACCAAAAAGGAGAGAGTTACAGTAATCAATTCGAGAAGTGACCAGACTGTGGACCAGGATGGAAGCAGAGTTCAGAGAGAGGGATGGACGGAGACGGTTGATGTTTCGAAGGTGGAAATAAGCAGACCGGGTGATACTATTGATGTGAGAGTGAAAAGAGAGAGTGCTATCGAGAATGACACCCAAACTCTTAACGTGAGGGGAGGGAGAAACCAAGGAGTTGTCAATATTGAGGGAAAAACTGTTAACTTTAGATAAGGTGGATTTAGTACCAATGAGTAAGAACTCTGTTTTATCACTGTTTAATTTCAGGAAGTTAGACGTGAACCAGGATTTAATTTCAGCTAAGCAGGAAGTGAGGGAGGAGGGAGGCAGTGAAGAGTCAGGTGCAGTGGATAAAAAGAGCTGGGTGTCATCAGCAAAACAATGGAAATGGATGTTAAATTTACGGAAGATATGGCCAAGGGGGAGAAGGTAGATGATGAAAAGAAGAGGCCCCAGGACAGAGCCTTGGGGCACACCTGAGGTCACAGGAGAGCAATGGGATCTGAATGATTTTAGTTTGATGAACTGGGTGCGGCCAGAGAGATAGGACTGAAACCAAGCGAGGGGTGTGTGGGTGATGCCAATGGACGAAAGTCTATGGAGGAGGATGTTGTGGGAGATGGTATCAAAAGCCGCACTGAGATCGAGGAGGATTAGGAGGGAAAGTAAACCAGAATCAGCCGCCATGAGAAGGGAGTTGGTGATTCTGAGGAGAGCAGATTCTGTGCTATGACCGGGGCGGAAACCAGACTGAAACTGTTCGTACAGACTGTTATCTGTTAAATGGAGGTGGAGTTGAGAGGCGACTGTTTTTTCCAGAATTTTAGAGATGAATGGAAGGTTGGAAATAGGACGGAGATTATTGAAGGTATTAGGATCCAATCCAGGTTTTTTAACGATGGGAGTGATAACTGCAGTTTTGAAAATAACTGGGACAGTTCCAGAAGAGAGAGAAGAGTGAATAATAGCAGAAATGAATGGAAGAAGTGATGCAATGCAAGATTTAACAAGGGCTGTAGGGAGAGGATCCAGTGAGCATGTAGAGGACTTGGATTTATGAATAAGTTTGGCTATTTCAGAGGCAGGAGGAAGCTGAAAGACAGAAAAAAGTTGACTGGGCGGGGGAGGTTCAGTGGAGGGAGAAACAGGACAAAGTTGCTGATGAATTTTACTGATTTTATCGTTAAAAAAGAACATGAGAGAATTACATGTGTTGTCTGAGTAGAAGTGAGAGGGAAATGAATCCGGAGGATGAAAAATATTATTGAGCAATGAAAATAGGATCTTTGTGTTTCCTCTTGTTGTTGGGGGTCATGGGATTGAGAAGCTGCGAGTTTTGTAAACGAGCAGATCTCCTGACCCCAATACGTTTTCTGGATGGGTCTAGTTTACTGGTCCTCGGCCTTAACAGAGCGTTGGAGCCAGACAAACCGCTGTGTTTCACCCGTTGGGGGGAAATTGTTTAAGAGCAGAGCTGAACCAGCACAGTGAGAAAGGTCACATGCTACCGGATCATTGCTTGGACATTGCATGTCGCCCCTTAATGATAAGGGGACAGCTGCAACGTGAGAACGTGGAGATGATCCTTTGTGCTTGGCAGACTTTAAATTGTTTGGTGAAAGAGAGCCCAGTTCCCTTCGAATAACAGGAAGAGGAATCTGATTCAGCCCTGATTTGTTTACACACAACAGTTTGATCACAATTGCCTTTGTGAATGTGTGAAGCTTCTGGTTGCCTGTGGGCTTCTGCCGTGGCCCCCCTGTCGTTAGATTCTGTCGGCGCACATCCCTGAGGCATGGACATGTCACATGTTTGCTTGGTTAGTGTATAGTCCGCCCCGTCGTTCACAATGGAGCGAGGGCTGGAGCACGTGACCCCCCTCACCTGTCTCCATGAGGGGTTGGGGTCTGCTTGCAGATGCCTCTGTGCCTGTCCACTACAGACGGAGCTGAGGAACCCTGCTGGGGCTCATTGATTAGGCTAACATCCCTTGAGCCGTGAGGGAGGGGGGGAAGACAACCCCCTCCCTTTATGCCGGCTGTCAGGCCAAAGGGACCCGTTCTGCTGAAGTTATTTGTGTTTGTTGTTGTTGTTCTTTTGAAAGAGAGTCAATAAAACAGAGAGGGGCTTTTTTTTAGCTTTATTCGTGCTTATGTGTAACGACATATATGACTTTATGTCACTCACAGCAGGAAAAACATGATTTGTGCATGCAACAGAGTTACCAGCTTTTTGTACCGTACTACAAATAAAGTCTGGACATGAAAAGATCATTCCCTGTACCGCTTGGGCGGGTGATCGTGTAAACCCAAGCGGTGTCCCAGTTCGCCGAGGGGGCCCTGTTTCTGACCGCCTGGTGGGGGACAAACCTGTTTTTGCTCCATACGTGTTCGGTCTGAGGTGGGCCCGACGGTTGATTCTGCCGGTGCTCGTCCTCGTACGCCGGCCGCTTTTGCGGTGGGGCACGCGTTGCTGAGCGATGTTGAAGCTGCGTAGGTCTGCTCCCAGCAGACTCCCTGGGGAGGGGGGGCGAAGCTTCTCCTGAGAATGCCCACCCGGAGAGCTTCCGCTTGTTTGCGCCTCTGGTCCAGCTTGGTCTGAATTCGATCCAGAGCTTTCCCAAACAATCCCGTTGGTTCTATCGAGTGGTGGAGAAAAGGTACCTTTTGTCCCTCGGGGAGATCAGTTAAAGTAATCCAAAGATGGCGTACCGCGATGACCACTTCCGCCATGCCTCTGCCTTGAGCAACAGCGGGTGTTCCTATCATGTGGAGCACAAAGTCTGTTGCCCTGCGGGTCTCATCCAGCAAGTCAGCGGCAGCTTGCTTGTCCGTCATTACCTGGAGCTGTTGCAATTTTTCAGCCAGGTAAGCCTGCATCAACGCGGACGCGTTCATCGCGCGCGCCGCGAGTCCCTGAGCTCTGTAGCATTTCTCGAGCAGAGAAGCTGAAGCTCGACAAGCTTTACTGGGGAGAGTTGGTTTAGTCCCGGATGACTTGGGAGCCAGGTGAGACGCCAGTGTGTCCTCAATTTGAGGCACGTTGGCTATTCTCACCTCGTCCAGCCCGTCCACGTCAAGAAACTGCGAGAGTGTTAACAGCATGGGAGCCCGGGGCTGAGCCCAGGTGCGAGTCAGTTCTGTGAGGAAGTCCGGGAACATGGGTATCTTTTGCCTTGTGGCGGCCTGTTGCTTTGAGTAAAAATAGTTTCCTGCCAGCCTTGTGACCTGTTGACGAGGCGGAGGCTCTGGCCATGGGATGTGCAGCGCGTCTGTTGCTCTGTGACACAGGTCGAACAGAGCAGGGATGGAATAGTCAGTCTCCGGGATCACAGGTACCGGGGTTTGGGAGAGGTCTTCTCTTTGTTCCTCATATTCAACGTCTGCGTCCTCCGCGGAGAATTCGCCTGAGGCTGAAATCGAGATCTCGTCCTCATTCATCATGCCTCGAGTGTCAAACTCGACTGTTAGGTCCACCATAGGAGCCAGCACGTCAGGGCTGTCACCCCATTCGACTCGTGTGCTGTCGTGCAGAGCCATGTTCTCGAGCTCCGGCGTGGGAGTGAGGGGCCACATTCGGTGGTATCTGGATCTGCTGGCACTGCTGGGGAACCCATGGCCTTGGCAACGAAGTCAGCCCGGTGCCTCCTCACCGTCTCCAGCATCTGGCTGCAGTGTGGACATGAATCGGGTGCATCCAGCGCCATTTTGGCGTGTAACATCCACAAGCAGACGGGACAGGCCTTGTGGGTGTCCGTCGCTGCGAGGGAGAAACCGCATCCGCTAGGACAGGCGCGCGAGATTGGGCTTGCTGTCCTGCTGGTTTTCCTTGGAAGCCTTGTCTTTCGCTTTCCTTTCTCTGGAGGCATGTCCGAGATAAGGTGAGCGAGTCCTTCCAAAATCCTTTTTCTTTTATTTAGAAACGTCTCCTCCGTCGCGTCACTTTCGCTGGCTAACCCGCTACGAGTTAGCAGGGGTAGCGGTTGTTGCGCAGTTAGTGCCGTCGAGCAAAGTAGTCTGCGGAGAGAGGAGAAGAAAAAACTTTGGGGTTAAGAGAAAATGTGCCGGACTAGGTTTCGCTAGCCCAGCAGTACGCAGGAATAATTCTCCGTACGCTCTGTGTAGGGAGCAAGCTCACCTCTGGTTGAGCGATGAAGCAACAGAGAAGTCCAGTGAAGAGAGGTAGTTCAGGTTTAAGCGAGGTGAAGGGCAAAAAAGAGAAAGATGGATGGGCGTCAGCGGCTTAAATACCCAGAGGGCAAGGCCTCTGACGCAACGCTGACACCCTTGCCGTAAAGGCGTGAATGTATTCCTTCAGGTAATCGCGCGGGGCGCAATTCCCATAGCATATGTTGCACCGAGAGAACATGACTGAAAGGGAACTGCTGGATTTAAATTGTTTCGCTTTGACGTCTTCCAAACCATAGCGTGCGCTGCGAAAATAAATTATAAATAAATCAAATTTTATCTCAAACAACTCCAACAGCTAACAGTTTGTAAATGAACACCAAATAATTACTTTCTGTAAGCTGAAAGAAAATCCGCCGAGTGGTTTATGAGCTATTTGCTAAATATACACGGAAATAAAACTAGGCTAGCCGCGACACGTTTATGCCCATAAAACACCAAATTTTATCTCAAACAATTCCATCAGCTAACAGTTTGTAAATGACCACCAAATAATTACTTTCTGTAAGTGTAAAGAAAATCCGCGGTGTGGTTTATGAGCTGTTTAGACAAATAGTAGCAAGAAAATAACCTAAGCTAACGCGACACGTTTACGTCCATAAAACATTGATTTTTTTTAAAAATCTCAAACAACTCATAAAGCTAGTCACTTGTAAATGTCCATACAGTGATTACTTTCTGTAAGTTTGATAAAAATCTGTCCTGTGGTTCTTGACTTATCTTGCTAACAACCACAGCTAATAGTAGTTACCTCCAGAGCAGGAGGCCAGGCAGGGACAGAGTCAGTCCGACCACTGGAGGCTGCCTTCGGACACATGAGGTGGGAACAGTCGGTGTACCCTAGCGGCCAAAAGTGGTACTGCACCATTTTTGCCAAAATGAAAAACGGTCATGTCTGAGCCAAAAATTTGTCTAAAAATATGGGGAAAAAATCCATAAACAGGTCTCACCTCTCTAAAGGTCGCAGGGCATGCAAATTAGTCAAAAAAGTGCGACCTGTAGTCCGGAAACTACGGTACCAAAATACCCTACCTAAATGATGCCAAACATTATGTTTTCCCCAACAAGTTCAGGCTCTCTTGAGTGGGGAGGATGAACATTGTGATCCCTAATACCGGTAGTTGAAGCGCACTCTTCGATATCTGTTTGAAATAAATTGTGACCACTACCCCAGTTTGCCATCGTCCTCGACACAACTCTGAACGGGCGTGCCAATCACAAATCTATGCAACTTTCATCCTCACACAGCACCCTGTTGCTGGGAAGGATTTTAACTCTTTATCTCATCCACCTCTGCCAGGGTAATAAACATAACTTTGCTGAGTCCTCACACTCTGCCCCCTACGCAGCGGACATACTGGCTGGACCGTGGAGATTCAATGAGCTTCACCTTGTGATAATGTCCACGCAGGCCAATTGTGCAGATCCTTCCCCAAACCGAACCAAGCACAGTCTGAAACAGGGTCTGCTTTTCTATTCTCAACAATTAAAGCATTGCTGAGGCAAACTGAAAACCCTTCTCTGTGACCCGACACCCAAGATTTAGCTTCTGTGACTGTCAAGGCTGTTTTGGCCACTTGGTTCCAATCAGCTGTTTCAGGAGACCACTGGATCGGTCAAGCTCTAATAAAAGCATTCGTCTTAAACTTGACAAATTTCTATATTGACGTTGTTCTTCAACAAGACTTTTGGACCTCAAATGTGATGTTGCCGTCCTTTTCCTGGAGATGTAACTTCAAGATGCCATGGACAGGACCATTCATCAAATGTTCCCGCTTCAGGTTTTTCCACTGCAGGTCTGATGGTATAACAAAACTGATCATCAACTATTGGCCCAAAGGGACCTGGCAGACTCGCACATGGTGCTCATTACTAGCAACTCATGCCTTCAACAACAGAATACAGTATCAGGATTCAGATCAGGGAGGCCATTCAGGCCAATTACTGCCCTCCAGGTGTCATGGCTCTCACGGACCTAGAGCCTCTCCACAAGAGTTGTGTCCCAGAGTTGCAGGCTGTGTGGAATTGAGCTTAACTATATCCACTGTAATTCAGTAGTCAATCAATCGATTTACCCACCACACCAAGAAACCGTCATGTTGATTAAGCTCTCTTTGATTCCTTTGCCACTGATCAGAAATGTACATAAAAACCAACAAATGATCGGCACTCAGACAAAAACTCAATTCACAAAACCCCGGCTTAGACTGAGACTACAGCTTGCTGTCCAACTGAGTTTGCAGGTCCAGCAGCAGAACATAATGAGGTTTTTCACACGAGACACTCGAGTTAGAGAGGGCGGCGGGGAACAGTGAGGGGGAGTCAGTAGGTGTGACACAGAGAAAGAAGGTGAAAGAAAAGAGAAAAGGCACTCAATGATAATGTATGAGCTGTCTGCTGTGCTCCACGGTGGGGTAAGGAGTGCTGTGGTGCATTTAAAAAGAAGATTATCATGTCAAGATACAGCAAAACCTCGATTTGAATTGAACGTTGGTCCTCCCCATCTGCGTGCATGCTAACAGACTGGATCATCAGGAGAGGAGGACTTTGAGCTGTCTCCTAAAAATTAGATGAAAATAAAGTTTGGTTTGTTGTTTAGTTAGAGGATTACATAACACCTCAAAGAATTTACTCAATAGTTTAAAATCTTCAACTAACACTGGGTGTTTTAATTGTATTAAACACAAAAAAAGCACAATAAACTACAGCAGATGTACAGTTTATTACTTATACACACAGTTCCATAGTTGTACTGAGCTGCTTCATTTATTTACACACACACCACTTACAATTGAACTGTGTTCCACTCAAAGACTCTTCAGTATGAGGCAAACCAAAAGATGGAGCTGAAACCTCCACAGTTAGAGGTCAGTCTTCTCCACCACCTGAGGCTCATCCACTCACAACGTGAAAGCAAAGTGAAATGACCTCCCCTCGTGATGACCCTATAGATAAATATTACCCTAAGCTGCAATTATCTTCAGTTTTATGGCCACTATACAAAGTCTTAGGTCATTATTTAGCTGTGTGTCTGCAACACTACTGTTCTGGTTCACTCTCAGTGCTCTAATAGCAGCATTTTACAACCCAGCAGGCAGTTCTGTTAAAAACAAGAAGCCAAAACAACCCAGCTTCTCTGTGGAAAAAAGTCAGACAAAGGACGTTAGGACCTACTAGGAAACATAGTGGAGTATATTTTTAATCTGAACACCAAAGATTTGACTAAGGTTTGAGAATGCAGAGCTAATAATTACAATACAGGTAGTCCCCGAGTTACGATGCAGTTCCGTTCCTACGCCCGTTCGTAACACGGAAATCGTTGTAAGTCGGAAAATACGTCCAAACGGCACCTCATACATGCACCTCATACGTCCAAACGGCCCCTCATACGTATAGTACAATCTTTTTACCAAGCACTTAACACATTACCCTACATATTTATCAAAAAAACACATACGTTTGGAGCCATAATGAAGGAAAAAAAGAGTTAATTTCTTACTGGGAGCTGGTCAATTCTTCCTCCGTCTGTTACAGGGCTGGACTGGCCATTCGGGCGTACCGGGCAAATCCCCGGTGGGCCGTCGGTGATTTATGCGATTTATGGGCCGCTGTCACTCATGAACCAAAAAAATAAATTATAGATATTTTTTTGTCAATCGCGACGGCCGATTGGTTGATTTTCTTGAACGATCTCGAGCTAATCCAATGAAATCTCTCAGCAGTCTTCCGTCCAGCCCCTTCCCTTGAAACCTGACACCAGCGTGCCTGACAGAAACTGGACTGTGAGGTGCTCACACGGAGCTGAAAGTTCCCTCCTACCTGCAGGCTGCAGCCTGAGAGGACGACGAGTGAGACAGGACTCATCAAGGAGTGACGTGACGTCTGCTCTATGCGACCTAGTTTCAGCGCGGCATCTTGCAGGCAGCACGCGTTAGCACTTAGCATTACAGTATTAGCATGTTGTTGCGGTCTCCTGTTGTTAAAAGACCTGCGCAAATTAAAGCTGTGCATGGACGCGGTTTCACAAGACCTGCAGCAGCAACACACGTCACTTGAACGGACTAACCACATCATCCGAACGTGAACGAAGAAAACAGCTTGTAAACACCGATCAGCAGCTGCAACTTTTCTCAGGTAATTCAAATCATTCCAGATCAATAACACAAATAGGAGTTTTTAATGATCTCTGAATCATGTCTGAAATGTTGTTGATGTGCTGCAGGCTTTACTGAACGCTGCTAAGACGTTTTCCATCACGTCAACACTTCAGCACTTTATGAAAAAACTCAGACTGATACAGTAGTGTCAGCATGTCCTGGAGCCCTGATGATGAGAGATGAGAGATTCAACCACCTCAACTGCTCAAAAAGAGGTATTGTTCTTTTACTATTACTGTACTATTACCTTTTTAATTTAAAATTATAATCTTATTAACTTTTTTTTTACCTCTTTGTGTGTTATTTCCAGAAGTTAGCAGCTGTTCTCTTCCTCTTCAAGGAAATCCACATGCAGCTAAGGAGCTAAGGAGTCTGTGCTGATGACCCTGATGCATGCTCAATAATCCAGGTAAAAATCTAAAAAAAAACTATGTCTGGGCCTCTGGACATTCAAAAAACAAAACAAAACAATTGTAGAAACGTTTCATCTTTCATCAGAAAGACTTCCTCAGTCTGAGGTGCTGTATTCAGCTCAGTCTTATAAATATCACCCTCTCACTGTGGAAACTCTGTAACAACCTGCCCCCCAACATTAGACAGGCCTCCTCCCTTCACATGTTCAAATCCCTGCTAAAAAAATCATCTTTTCTCTATTATTTCAAACTGTGTGAGCTGACGTAGTGTATATATATTTTTTTACTGTGTTTTCATTTTAATATTGCTCTTATACATTTTTATTATACTTTTACCGCTGTTAATATCATAATTTTTACCATTGGTGTGTGATACTGTTCTGTACATTTTTAAACCTCTTTTGTGTTGTGTGTGTGAAGCACCTTGATAACAGTTTATCTGTTTTAACTGTGCTATATAAATAAAATAGACTTGACTTGACTCACAGTGGATCAACCAGTTTGTTGATGACAGCTGAAACCAGCTGCTCACATGAGCAAGGAGGACCATCAGCCTAACAATGGATCATTAGCACCCTGATGGTTGTTTGCTATTCACAGAGGGCTGAGTGATACTAGCAACAACAGCATTGTAAGAGGGGGACAGTTGAACCCAGAGGCCTCCACCTCTGTTTAATGATGGACGGTTTCTTTTCACAAAGATGGCCTCCTTTACTCCTCTCTCAAACCATCGTTCCTCTCTATCAAGGATGTGAACATCTTCATCCCTGAAAGAGTTGGCCTATACAAACGTATTGTTCACTTGAAACATTTTCAAAATAATCATTTTATAAGTCTTTTTTGTAAACATATTATTTGTTTAGTGAAGTAAAGACACTATTTTTTTATATAAAGCAAGTATTTCTTTATTCATTCAACCTTCATTTATGATATTGAAATCAAGAAATACCTTATTTTTTATCAAAAGTATTTATGTTTTATAAAGTCAAGAAAGACCATTATGTTTTTTGAATATTTTTAATTGGTAATTATTTTATTAAAACATTTAAATTTTTTATGTATTGTGACAGAGGGTTCTTGTTAGCAGCTGCTGAAAGTAACTAATAAAGTAACTTAGTAATCTAACTTAGTTACTTTCCAAATCAAGTAATCAGTAACTTAACTAAGTTACTTTTCCCAAGGACTAATCAGTAACTTAACTAAGTTACTTTTTCAATGTAACTATGCCATCACTGTGGGCCACTCTGCTCAAAATGCCCGGGCCGATTTTTTGTCCCAGTCCAGCCCTGGTCTGTTAGCATGTTAGCTCGTGCACCTCCGAGCTGCTGCAGCTTCACGCAGTCCACAGCAAAAAAAAAAACTTGTTGCTCAGCTGTAGCATGTCTGCCTTCCCAAGTAACAGAAGAACGTTCTGAGAACGTTCTGAGAACGTTATTTTTAGGTTACGGGAACGTTCCCTCCTAACGTTCTGAGAACGTTCTGGTGTGGAGTTTTCTCGTGGTTCTCAGAACGTTAGGTAGAACGTTCTGAGAACGTTCTGAGAACGTTCTCAGAACGTTAGGTGAGAACGTTCTGAGAACGTTAGGTGAGAACGTTAGGTGAGAACGTTATTTTTAGGTTACGGGAACGTTCCCTCCTAACGTTCTGAGAACGTTCTGGTGTGGAGTTTTCTCGTGGTTCTCAGAACGTTAGGTGAGAACGTTCTGCTAGAACTTTCTTAGAACATTCCATAAATTTTATTATTATTATAATAATATGGATTCATACATTTTAGTGCAAATTATGAACAATCAAAATAGATTCAAAGTTATTTATTCATCTACTGAACAATGTTTTTAACCTCCCAGAGAGAACAATTGCAAACAAACAAAAGTACACTTGTGTTATATTATAACACAAGTGTACTTTTGTTTGTTTGCAATTGTTCTCTCTGGGAGGTTAAAAACATTGTTCAGTAGATGAATAAATAACTTTGAATCTATTTTGATTGTTCATGTTCAATGAATTGTTCAATGTAGTTTGGAATAGTTCACATTTTTAGTTTGGAAAAAATAAACATTTGAGTTTTCTTTCTTATAACAGTTATAAGAAAGAAAACTCAAATGTTTATTTTTTCCAAACTAAAAATGTGAACTATTCCAAACTACATTGTCCCTTTCTTTAAACTTAAAAGTCCAGCTTGAACATAAATCAAATTAAATATGTGTTTTGCCATGATTTCTAGCTTTCAAATACAAGTACCTGTACAATACTCTCATTGTAATGAGAAATTTAAGTTGGCTAAATAAATCTCCATTGCACAAATGAAATCTTTCAAGTTTTATTTAAAAATGTCCACAATTCTTAAATCAAATCCAACAAAAGAAGCTGAATAATAAATTTGTGACCCATCACATCAAATGGGTTTATTTTTCAAAGTGGTTTGCGTAAATTTAGATAGTAAATAAGATGAATGAATAACTTATCAAATGGTTTAAATTAAATATCTGAAATAAAATCTTCACACCAAATATCAAACCATTTTCCTGATTATTAAGACAACACGATGAATTTGTCAGGATGATCTAAGTAAGAAAATGTATTTCTAAAAGTCAGTAATATATATGTTTGCTTGTAGGTCATTTAGACCAAATTTGACTTTAACCCCCGTTTGATGATGTGATGGGTCACATATTCAGTATGAAGTTCTAGTAAAACTAACCCTCTTTCAGGGGCGAGTAATCTGGTGATCCTACATAAATACATTCAGACCCTCCTTTTTAAAACATGGAGCGAGAAATCTGGTGATCCAACATGTGTTCACACATTAACAACTTCAGTGTCGTTTCAGAAACAGTTCTCAACCATCATTAGCAAAGCAGATCCATCATAAACATTTCTCAACCATCAGGAGCAATTGGTATCCATCATAAACAGTTTTCAACTATCATTATCAAATCACATCATCAGGAGCAATTGGCATCCATCAGAAACATGTTGCAACCATCATGTATGAAAAACCAGTGCCTTAGTGTACAGTCCAGGAACTTTAAAAAGCTAGAAGCAGCACAAAAAAAGCATCAAAAATTCCCTTACTTTGATTGAAGTTGAGGTAGACAGGCTTATTAGGTGGTTCTCATGGATCAGATGGAACAGCTTAGCCATTGAGCAATGATTCAACCATGAATGATGCAGTGTTTCCCCTAGTTAACTTGCCATGGCGGAGTGCTCATCTCATCCATGATTTTTGTTGACGGGGGACGGACACGTCTGAGTGCAGCTTGTAGGGGCAGGGGGCATTCAGCACGAGGGGAGAGGCAACGTGAGCGCTCCCTTTAGCTTTTTAGCTAGAGAGCCTGTATTTTGTGCTGCTAGCTTAGTGCAATGCCAGTGCTGGGTGGGTGGGTCAAGTTTGGTCTGGTAGGCGGGGTGCTCAGTTCTGTTGACGGGGTGGCGCACCCCGCTTGTATAATGGTAGGGGAAACACTGAATGATGGGTACATGGGAGTCCAGATGTGAGTTCAGGTCAGGTGTGTGGTCTTGATGAGAGCAGGTCTGTCCATCAGGTCAGGTGTGTTTTCCTGTTTTGGCAGCAGTCATTGATGTGGATACATGACAGGGTTAGGCACAAGGTGTTGAAGCACAGGTGATGATGGAGAGGACCTGCAGGAGGATGGTGAGGAGAGAGCAGAGGACACAGGTCTGCCCATGACGTCAGGTGCCAACAGGTTTTGTCTGTTGAAAGAGACACAAACATGAACATGTGAAGTTAAAGCAGGGTCATGACCTGCAGTAAAAACAGAAAACACAGACAGAAAACAAGTTCAACTCACTGTTAGGCACAAGGTGGTGACGCACAAGTGATGATGGAGAGGAGCTGCAGGAGGATGGTGAGGAGAGAGCAGAGGACACAGGTCTGCCCATGACATCAGGTGCCAACAGGTTTTGTCTGTTGAAAGAGACACAAACATGAACATGTGAAGTTAAAGCAGGGTCATGACCTGCAATAAAAACAGAAAACACAGACAGAAAACAAGTTCAACTCACTGTTAGGCACAAGGTGGTGACGCACAGGTGATGGAGAGGAGCTGCAGGAGGATGGTGAGGAGAGAGCAGAGGACACAGGTCTGCCCATGACGTCAGGTGCCAACAGGTTTTGTCTGTTGAAAGAGACACAAACATGAACATGTGAAGTTAAAGCAGGGTCATGACCTGCAGTAAAAACAGAAAACACAGACAGAAAACAAGTTCAACTCACTGTTAGGCACAAGGTGGTGACGCACAAGTGATGATGGAGAGGAGCTGCAGGAGGATGGTGAGGAGAGAGCAGAGGACACAGGTCTGCCCATGACATCAGGTGCCAACAGGTTTTGTCTGTTGAAAGAGACACAAACATGAACATGTGAAGTTAAAGCAGGGTCATGACCTGCAATAAAAACAGAAAACACAGACAGAAAACAAGTTCAACTCACTGTTAGGCACAAGGTGGTGACGCACAAGTGATGGAGAGGAGCTGCAGGAGGATGGTGAGGAGAGAGCAGAGGACACAGGTCTGCCCATGACGTCAGGTGCCAACAGGTTTTGTCTGTTGAAAGAGACACAAACATGAACATGTGAAGTTAAAGCAGGGTCATGACCTGCAATAAAAACAGAAAACACCGACAGAAAACAAGTTCAACTCACTGTTAGGCACAAGGTGGTGATGTACAGGTAGGGGTGTAACGAGATCTCGTTGTACGAGATCTCGCGATATTAAACTCCCGCGATATCTCTCGTTGAGAGGTAACGTTGTCTCGAGAGATGCTAATGCTAGCAGAGCCCCTAGCAAGTCAGCGTCACGGACAGCATGGCTTCGCCGGATGAAGTTGCTATAGAAGACGCCCCAACTACTGATGGAGGGTGCCGCAGACGCCTCTACATTGATGGAGGGTCCCGACGCTGCCCCGAATGTAAAGACACGCGTGTAAACACCGGTGTGACCGGTGTTGCCAGATAGAGTCCCACCCACCCAAAGCAATCTCTACCCGCAAAAGTAAGAAGGAAAATCGCGGTGAACCGCCCAATCTGGCAACACTGGTGAGTGAGTTAGTTTAAGTTTACGTGCATAAGTTTTATGCACGTTTTGATGATCCAAACAGACCAGCTAGCACCAGACTCACCTCATCACCAGATGAAGAGCATCTCAGAGTGACCGCAGCAGAAGTGAGAGGCAGTCTCAGGAAGATTAATCCTCATAAAGCAACCGGACCAGACAACATCCCAGGGAAAGTTCTGAAGGAATGTGCGGACCAGCTCTGTGAGGTGCTGGCTGACATCTTCACCACCTCACTTGCACTGGAGTCAGTTCCCACCTGCCTGAAGACCGCCACCATCATCCCAGTCCCAAAGAGCTCCACAGTGACTGGTCTGAATGACTATAGACCAGTGGCCCTCACCCCGATAGTCGCTAAATGTTTTGAGAAACTGGTCATGTCCCACATCAAGAAAACTGTCAACATCAACGAGGACCCTCATCAATACGCATACCGTGAGAACCGATAAACAGAGGACGCCATTTCTTCCGTGGCCCACACTGCTCTCACCCACCTGGATCAGAAGGACTCATACGTGCGTCTGCTCTTTGTGGACTTCACATCTGCCTTCAACACCATGATCCCCCAAACTCTGATAGACAAACTATCTACACTTGGACTAAGCCCCTCTATTTGTAACTGGGTACTAGACTTCTTAACAGACAGACCACAGTCCGTGAAGATCCACAACTTCTCCTCCTCCACCATAACCCTCAGCACTGGCTCTCCTCAAGGATGTGTGCTGAGCCCCCTTCTGTTCACTCTGCTCACATATGATTGTACAGCCACACTTCCAGGCTGTCATATTGTTAAGTTTGCAGATGATACAGCGGTGGTGGGATGCATCACAAACAATGATGAGTCCAGCTACAGACAGGAGGTGGAACACCTGGAGAGCTGGTGCAAAGAGAATAATCTTCACATGAATGTGAAGAAGACAAAGGAGATGATTGTGGACTTCAGAAGGAACAAACACACCCACGCCCCACTGAAAATAGGTGGGTCTGCAGTGGAAGTGGTCTCCAGCTACAAATACTTGGGTGTACACTTGAATGATAACCTCAGCTGGAGCAACAACACCACCAGCCTGATCAAGAAAGGTCATCAGAGACTCTACTTCCTCAGACGGCTGAGACGTGCTGGTCTGAGCAGCCCAGTTCTCACCTCGTTCTACAGGTGTGCAGTGGAGAGCGTCCTGTGCTCCAGCATCAATGTGTGGCATGGAGGCTGCACAGTTGCAGAGAGGAAAGCTCTACAGAGAGTGGTGAAGGCTGCACAGAAGTCTGTTGGAGTCAGTCTCCCCACCATCACAGACATTTACACCTCCAGATGCAGGAAAAGAGCCACCTGCATCATGAAAGACCTCACTCACCCAGCACACTCACTCTTTGCCCCACTCCCCTCAGGACGGAGGTTGAGGAGCATCAAATGTAGAACCACTAGACTGAGGAACAGCTTCTACCCTGAGGCTGTTAGACTCATGAATAAATAAAAATAAAATAAAAAATAAACACTGCAAAATATCACATGCTGATGCTGATCTGTTTTCTTGTTGCTGTGTTCATCTGTGACCATCTGCTCATACAAACTCATGTTCGTGCTGCTGTTTATTTCCA
>JBBPBX010060813.1:0-21317 GCA_038048925.1 Garcialebias charrua
CAGAGTAGTCATGAGTAGGTTGAAAACCTACAAATAGATAGGAGAGATATTAATTACATATCACTGAGTTAATTTAACTTTGACTACTTAACTAGTTTCTCAATGATTTAATCATTTACTTGTAAGTCGACAGAATAAATTAATAAACTAGATTGCAAACAGTGCAATTAATTTGTTTCCAAACATAAAACATTACATCAAACAAATCTATTTGGTCTTCTGAATGCAATTTAAATTATGTAAACTGTAAATAATGTCCATTACATTGTCTTTGAGGAAGCTTTCAGGTGAGGTTCTTTGTTTGAAAAGATATCAATCTGAGCACAGGTGTGCCAAGTTACCTTATAGATTTGGCTGCTCAGCTTGAGATTGGAAAGGGATGGGTGTGCTTGATTCTTTGTGAGGTGCGTGCCAGTTGGGTGGAAATGGTAAATACATTCCAAAGTGTACAATTTGCAGTTTTAACTTGACAAGCATGCATCAGGATATCTACATATTTTTCTTCATCATTTGATGTATTTGCACTGTGGTTTTGTTTCTTGTATACAGATAATTTTTTTTGCTTTGGTTCAAAGTTTGTCTTTGATTTAAAGCTTTAATTTAAAGTTTAATTATTATTTTGTGATTTGTACATCAGTGGGCTAGAATAAAGTTATACCAAAGGCTGTATCTCTTCTTTAAACATGTTTGAGGGAAATATTACTGATCATAAAGTTTTATTTTTATGATTTTTCAGCTGAGTTAACTTTAATTAACAGATTACTGTATTTAATAAAGTCAAAGTGAAAACAGGATTTAATGATAAAGCCGGCAACATTTATTTATTTTTAATCTTCATCAGTGAAGATTAAAAATAAATAAATGTTGCCGGCTTTATCATTAAATCCTGTTTTCACTTTGACTTTATTAAATACAGTAATCTGTTAATTAAAGTTAACTCAGCTGAAAAATCATAAAAATAAAACTTTATGATCAGTAATATTTCCCTCAAACATGTTTAAAGAAGAGATACAGCCTTTGGTATAACTTTATTCTAGCCCACTGATGTACAAATCACAAAATAATAATTAAACTTTAAATTAAAGCTTTAAATCAAAGACAAACTTTGAACCAAAGCAAAAAAAATTATCTGTATACAAGAAACAAAACCACAGTGCAAATACATCAAATGATGAAGAAAAATATGTAGATATCCTGATGCATGCTTGTCAAGTTAAAACTGCAAATTGTACACTTTGGAATGTATTTACCATTTCCACCCAACTGGCACGCACCTCACAAAGAATCAAGCACACCCATCCCTTTCCAATCTCAAGCTGAGCAGCCAAATCTATAAGGTAACTTGGCACACCTGTGCTCAGATTGATATCTTTTCAAACAAAGAACCTCACCTGAAAGCTTCCTCAAAGACAATGTAATGGACATTATTTACAGTTTACATAATTTAAATTGCATTCAGAAGACCAAATAGATTTGTTTGATGTAATGTTTTATGTTTGGAAACAAATTAATTGCACTGTTTGCAATCTAGTTTATTAATTTATTCTGTCGACTTACAAGTAAATGATTAAATCATTGAGAAACTAGTTAAGTAGTCAAAGTTAAATTAACTCAGTGATATGTAATTAATATCTCTCCTATCTATTTGTAGGTTTTCAACCTACTCATGACTACTCTGATACATGCTCAATAATCCAGGTAGAAAATTTAAAAAAAGCTAAGTCTGGTCCTCTGGACATTCAAAAAACAAAACAAAGTAAAAAAGTACAAGGAGCAAAAGTTAGGAGTCATCAGGACTCTGTACCACAGAGTAGACAGCGTCCCCACTAACTCAGGAGACAGACAGAAGGAGATGTGTTGCGGGAGTTTCAGAGAAACTGAGACGTTTATTTTCTAAACACAACGTCCCAGTGTCTTTTAAACCCCAAAGTACATTACGGCAAAGACTGGTTCATCCCAAAGATCCAGTCCCCCTTGATCATGTGAGGAGCTGGTTTTGGCTGTCATCAGCAAACTGGTTGATCCATTGTGAGAGGGTGCTATTTATAAGACTGAGCTGAATACAGCACCTCAGACTGAGGAAGTCTTTCAGATGAAAGATGAAACGTTTCTACATTTTTATTTGTTTTGTTTTTTGAATGTCCAGAGGACCAGACTTAACTTTTTAAGATACTCTGGCTACTCTTTGTCAACTCTTTGGCTACTCTGTGACCACATGTTTGTTCACATGTTGTTGATGAGATCCATCTAAAGAAAAGAAAAGAAAAGAAAAATAAACTATGTCACTGAGATGAGTTGGTCCTGCGTTTCTCTGGAGGAAGAAAGCCTTTTCAAGTTTGGGCAAAAGCTGAGGTGGCGGAAGAGAGGAAAAAACTTGACAATGCTCAATAATCAAGGTAGAAACATCTAAAAAGTGAAGTCTGGTCCTCTGGACATTCAAAAAACAACCTTCTGTCTTCGTGGAAAGAAAAAGGAACAGAAACACGTCTAAAAATCTCTCCAAACATGTTGATATCCTAACTGGGCTTTTGTCAAGTCAGCGAGGAAATCTACAAAACACACTAATAAACAGAAAAAGGAGAACAGACGAAAAAACATCGTCATGCCTTATGTGGTTGGAGTATCAGAGAATTTCAGAAGGATTCTCAACAAACACAACATCCCAGTACATTTCAAACCCAGCAGGACTCTCAGACAGAGGCTGGTCCACCCGAAGGACAAAACACCTACACACAAACAGAGTGGTGTAGTGTATGCAGTCCAGTGCAGCGAGGACTGTCCAGACCTATACATTGGAGAAACTAAACAGCCCATCCACAGAAGAATGTCCCAACACAGGAGAGCCTCCTCCTCTGGACAAAACTCAGTTGTTCACCTACACCTCACAGACAAGGGACACTCTTTTGAGAACCAGAATGTGCACATTTTGGACCGAGAGCACAGGTGGTTTGAGAGGGGTGTGAAGGAAGCTATTTATGTTAAGAGAGAACAACCTTCTCTTAACAGAGGTCTCAGATTCCAACTTTCAAAAATGTATAATGCAGATTTAGGACTGATTCCCAGACAGTTTTCACACCTGATGGGAACAGAGGAGCCTCATCTGTGAATTAGACTAACAAAGACCATAAGAAACTCCTACTGTTAAGGTGTGAGGTGTGATTTGTCAATCTACATTGGTATGTGTGTATCTTATCTCAGCCTTTAAAACCTGAACCCCTCTCACTGCTCTTTGAACTGAGAAAGCTCCTCGGATGAAGAGCGAAACGTCTTCTGTTACAAATAAAGTCCAGTTGCTTTTTTATTGAACATTTTTTAAATTGATCATGTCCTGGATGACTGAGAATCTTCACCAGCATACCACTGAGAGCAGTTTGACTTTGTTGGGGTCATTTTATGTTAACTACTACTTAGTTATTGGTCACTGTTCACTGTTTGGAGGAGGGTCTTTGTAGTAATGGTTAAATTTGGAGAACAATATCACACGGTAAACAAGAGATAAGACGGGTGAAATTCGCATTGCTACTCTTGGGTACTTGTTAAAAGGGGGCACCAGATCAAATTTGTCAAACAACAATATTTCGATTGCTTCATTAAAGATTCAGTATGTAACATTTTTTATAAACATATTTCTTCACTCTGCCACATCTCCTGACAGACTGATGTTAGCCAGGTAATCTCTGAAAAAAAAAAATATATATATATATATTGTCCCCTTGCTTCTCCAGGTGGTAAATAAGCATTTCTAAAAAGAAAAAGTGACCCGCCATTTTCCAGCCAATAAAAACAGAGTTTGTAACCAGCCAATAAAAACAGAGCTTGAATTTGAATCAGCCAATAAAAACAGAGCTTGAATTTGAATCAGCCAATAAAAACAGAGCTTGAATTTGAATCAGCCAATAAAAACAGAGCTTGAATTTGAATCAGCCAATAAAAACAGAGCTTGAATTTGAATCAGCCAATAAAAACAGAGCTTGAATTTGAATTTCAGCAGGGCCAGGGGGAGCAGAGCCATATATGGCTCTGAGGGGGAGGGATCACAATGCTTTGCCTGTTGAAAATTTTTCTAAGTTCTGCACTCTACAGAAAGTTACACATAGCACATTTAAAGCTCCCCTGACATGATCTTTCAACTTTCCAAAAAATGGCACAACATATATAAATATTAAGATTGACCTCTGACCGTTTTTGCTAAAATAATGTTAAATGAATGAAAATTCCTCCCAAAAACAGTTTAAAATTAGCGCCATTTTTTTAACACGATAAATAGGGATTTCGCCGTCGCAGGATGATGACGTCATAACAAGAGACGTCTCTACTGCGCAGCTTGAAAACAATGGAGGAGCTACAAACTCGATCCGTCCAATTTAGCCATTTAAAAGTTAATATTTTAGCGGATTGTCTGCAGAGAAGCCAAAGTTATTTCCAGTAAACAGCAGGTTATAATTTTTTTTCAGCTCCTGCTGGTTTTTGGAGACTTTTCACTTCAGGACGTGAGCAGCTCTGTGAGGACTTACAGCATAGTTTCCACAGCACTGAAATGGTAATATATTAGTTAATGGTTCTAATAATTATTCAACATTAATTTATAGTTTAAAAAATTAGTCCCTTTTAAAATATCTGTTAAATATATTATTCTTTTATTTTATTTTGTTTGTGTTTTCAGGTTTCCAGGTCTCCAGTCCATCACCTGAGGCTCTTCCTGAACCACTAGTACAACCCAGACTTTCACATCACAGCAGGTAAGATTGCATCAACGAAAAGAATAGTACTCAACAATATTCTTTGATGTAAATCTGTTGATTTTCTGTGGTTCTGATGAGGGAAGTGACAAAGTGGATGCAGCATTCAGCCCATAATGGACCCAGATGTCCCCTGCGTCCAGACCTACAACACCTGGACATCCATGAGCGTGGCGGAGCGAGGATTCACAGAAATGTCTTCACCTGAAGAGTGGACCGAGGTGGAGAACAAACCTTGATATTGTTCAACAACAGATGGAGACATCTTCAGGATCTGTAGAATACGGTGGCCCTGAGGTGCAAAACACATTAACAAATAAGGCTAAACACTTTAACAAATAGTTCTGAAACACTTTAACAAATTCTGAAACACTTTAACATTTTCTGAAACAAATTAACATTTTCTGAAACACTTTAACAAATTCTGAAACACTTTAACATTTTCTGAAACAAATTAACATTTTCTGAAACACTTTAACATTTTCTGAAACAAATTAACATTTTCTGAAACAAATTAACATTTTCTGAAACAAATTAACATTTTCTGAAACACTTTAACATTTTCTGAAACAAATTAACATTTTCTGAAACAAATTAACATTTTCTGAAACAAATTAACATTTTCTGAAACACTTTAACATTTTCTGAAACAAATTAACATTTTCTGAAACACTTTAACATTTTCTGAAACACTTTAACATTTTCTGAAACAAATTAACATTTTCTGAAACAAATTAACATTTTCTGAAACACTTTAACATTTTCTGAAACAAATTAACATTTTCTGAAACAAATTAACATTTTCTGAAACACTTTAACATTTTCTGAAACAAATTAACATTTTCTGAAACACTTTAACATTTTCTGAAACAAATTAACATTTTCTGAAACACTTTAACATTTTCTGAAACAAATTAACATTTTCTGAAACACTTTAACATTTTCTGAAACAAATTAACATTTTCCTGAAACACTTTAGCAAACGAGAGAATCACACGGAAAGGGAATGTCCTAACGAGGCTGACCCGGAAGTGACGACCCGGAAGTGATGACCCGGAAGTGATGACATTTCGACCCGAGATGGACAACACGCGAAAACAAACTAAAGAAAAGCGATCTTTACATGCATCCTTCACATTTAAAAGGTAAGTTATGCTGAGGGCAAAACATAAATATATGAAACATGTTTATCGTCATGATCGCGTTTTTTTCCGACCGAACATATATTCATGTAATGGCAGCGTTACTTTCTACCACAGTGTGCTCCTTTGTCTGGCGTTGGCCAGTAATAAAACCATTATGGTTTTATGTGTGGTTTATGTGTCTGTGTTTTACAATAAAACTGTGGTGATTTCTTAAAAAGTAAGTGTTGCAACGCTGCCTAAAAAACACTAACTTTTAAGGATCAGGATTACTTTATGTTTTATTCACATATATTGTGAATATTGTGACGTGTGCTGCTGACCACTTGACCAGGTCACCCTTGTAAAAGAGATCTCGATCTCAACGGGCTCTACCTGGTTAAATAAAGGTGATTGATTGATTGATTGATTGATCACAGATTATGCTCAGTGTTTTTTATTAGAGTGAGGATAAAGTCAGCATTTTTTTCACAATCATAGATTCTGTTTCAATTTTTGCCAAAATGTAATAATAATTAAAATAATAATATCAGAGAGAGTACACTGTGTTGAAAATCATTATATTTTATGTCCTTCCTGTCTTTAGCTGCATTCGAGCACCTTTTGATGTTTAGAGCTAAATGAACAGAATGGAAAATATATTTGTTTCCTTGCTGCAGGTCAATCTGCTAGTTTCCTTAAATAGAAACTTTTTGAACTATCAGTACGTTGAATAATCAGTTGAGCTCTTATGCAAAATATATTTAAAAGGTTTTCAGATTTTTTTTAACGCATGATCTACCCTTTTTTGCTCCATACTAGGCCAAAATGCAGAAGAAGACCATCTTTTATCCAGGAAAACAAAGAGTTGTTTTCCGCAAGGGACCCCTTGGATTTATTCGTCAGGACCCCTCTCCTGAGGCCAAAATGATAAAAAATTATCCTAGTGTGCAGAACAAATCTGAGCCATAGAGAGAGGACATTGTGCGGCGAAATGTTTGTCTGCAGTTCGTCAAAGAGGAGGGGATGTCACAGATGATTCAGAAGTGCTGGGAGACTAGAAGCTGCAGCAGCACCTGCTCAAGAGACAGAAATCATCCTCCAGTCATACAACCACACCATCCAGTGTGCCACAGAAACATCTGGGTGAGCAACTAAGAATGTTGTATTAACAATTTTAAGATGAAAGGACAAAAATTGCCTTAAAAACTGAATATTCCTCCCAAACTGATCCTTGATTTTTTTTACAATATAATTTTTTGATTTCTCATAGTGATGGAGGAGTACGAAGGATTGGAGGCTGCAATGCTGAGCATCTCACCCTCTACGCTCCTGAAGGCCGAGATACACTTGAGCGTCCTCAGGTACGCCACTCTACGCGCGCATTTTGTGCGCATGTGTTTTGCTGCTATACTTCAGAAACTATCAGCTTTCAAACGCTCGCGTTCTCCTTGTTGTAATATGAGCAGCTGCGCACGGAGGGGACTCAACTGAGCTCGCTGATTGGTTACTTGCTGACACGCCTACTGAAATGATTGACAGCTTTCACTCAGCTCATGTAGCTCGCTGAAGACCGCGGCGGTGTTCTGATACGGTGTTTCTACTATATATGTTATAAAAAGTTCTCTCAGAAATAAAAATAATAACAGGGAGCACTTTTCCTGCAGCACACAGCCCACCAGGGATATTTAAAACATCGCGCACCCAGGTAGGACCTGAATTCATTCATTTCAATCATGGAGTGAACGGAGGAAGAAGTGATTACTTGACTTTAGGCAAAAAAAAAAAGAAAAGGCCCAATCAGCGATAAAAAAGGGGAATTTATTTCATTTGTGTAACATACAAAACAGTCCGGCGCCGGGGAAGTTTATGGTCAGACACCGCGTATCGCGCACGTTAAAAAAAAGCTTTGCGCGTACATGCCCTGAGGGGCTACGCTTTTGCCTTGACGTACGTACGCTGCGTATAGGCGTATCGTGAGAACGCTCGAGTGTATCTCGGCCTTAAGTCAGAGCAGTACGCACACTATAGTTACACTTGATGAAATTCTAAAATATAATCTGCTTGTGTTTAGTCTCTCTCCCATATTTGTCTTTGTGTACACAGTGTCAGGATCAGCGGAAACAGAGGGAACCCCAGTGTCAAACAGAGCAAAGACAGGTTTTTCTTAAAGTAGGTGATTTCAGGACTGGAGTGCTATTCTCTTTTACGATGAATAACCCTCCAAAACTGAGCCTTGACCTATTGTGTTCTGGCAGAAGCAGAAGGAATAAAAGCACAACTTTTTGAGTTTCCACTAACACCACCTGTTGTGTTCAATTGGGATTCATACAGTGACTGATACATTATCTTTATTTAGGTCCAACTGCAACGGTGTCCAGGTGTTCAGACGCATCAGGTGATTCAGAATCCTCAACAGTTAACGGTAAAGAAATGTACATTCTATTACTGAAAAGAAATCTGATGCTTTATGTTTTTAAGCTACGGTACATAAAATCATTTGTTTACTTTCTTCTGATTGTTTACAGTCCTGGCAAACACACAACAGACATCCGTGGCCCTTCCATCACAACAGACATCCGTGGCCCTTCCATCACAACAGACATCCGTGGCCCTTCCATCACAACAGACATCCGTGGCCCTTCCATCACAACAGACATCCGTGGCCCTTCCATCACCGCTGTCATTTCTACTGAAGGAAAAAGAGAGTGCAAAGAATACAGAGTTGTATAAAGGTTCGTTTCAACTCACCCTTAAATATCTATTTGTTGCATCAATAGCAATGTCTGGATAATTTTCACAGCTACTTCATCTGTTGTCTTAAAATTATACTGAAGCCATAAATAAATAACTGAAAGATATCGCTCCTTTTCAGATTCCAGCACAAGTGCAGCTTCCACCTCTGCACAGAGACCTTTCCTTTGAGGACAGTGCTGAAGATGGTAAGAACTGACTGCATACAAAAAATAATTAATTTTTTTACTGAGTAGTTTGCTTTATTAACAGCATTTCCACGCTGTTTGTCAAATATTTTGTAAACAATGTGGCTAATATTTGGAACACAGTCTTTTTTTTATGGAACCCTAATTCCATGTATTTTTATTTTTTTATGATAGTTCCCTCAGCTCAGCCGCCCTTTGCTGTTCCTCTGCCTCAACCTGACCATGACATTAACCGCTGGAGTAGTAAACTAGTAGTAGTAGTAGTAAACTAAGTAGTTTCCTGCTTACAACAATTTGCTCCTGTTTCATTGTCTGCCTGTTGTAGATCAAGTTGTAATGACTTTGACAAAACTAAGACAGAGCTTTGTAATGGATGATGTAGCACAGCTGTTGAAAACATCACGATGTCAAAAAATGAAAACTGAAAAGCTATTTGTTATTACACTTTAACAAGCTTTCACATCACTTTCATTGATTGTTTTGTAAAGACAAACGAGGTAAAACTGAAACAAATATGTTAGTTGCAAAATAATGTTTTTATTTTTGTCTGTACATTTTATTGTATGTTAACATGTAGACTGGGAGGAGACCCCAGGGAAGACCCAGGACGTGCTGGAGTGGTCTGGGAAGTCTGTAAGAGTCCTCCCAGAAGAGATGGAAGAAGTTGCTGTCTGGACACTCCCTGCTCAAGCTGCTGCCCCTGTGACATGACGTAAAACCAGGAGGAAGATGATGGATGGATGGAGTTAATATGTCTGAAGGTGATATTATGCCTTGGAGTTTAATTTTTTTAATAAAACTAAAAACTAATAAACAACTATTAAGACTGGTATTTTCTCCAAAGCAGCTTCATATGATGTGTTGTGTACGGTATGAATATTTATGTGCTTACTGCATTTTAGCTCAAGGTATTTGTGGCAGAGCTGAATCTTATTTGCAAAAAAATTCATCTATCAATGTTGGAAACATGTTTTAAAAGTAAAAGTTATGGAAGTGTTTCATCTGTTTATCTGTAAAGTATTTGTAAAAAAGAAAAGTCCAACTCCAGGTGTTCTGTTGTGCAGCTCTGCAGCTCCAGGCACGTCACTGTCAGCTGAATCTGGAAGAATAAATGTACAATATGTTTTAATGAAGGTTTACAAGTACCTGTCACATAAGTACATATACTGAAAATTGCAACATTTACTCACCTGGACATAGAATCCACTTTGCCCATTGGTTAGAATGAGGTACCGGTACTTCTCATCTTCTAAGCATCTGATGTCACAATTTGGCCAACACCGAAACTGTGCAAATGACATGGAGCTATTTAGAGGACATTTAATCTCTAGGAGCTGCACAGAGTCCAAAATACCATCCAGGCTTATTACAAACTAAATACAGTAGGTGCATCCTATCATTGCAAAACACAATTAAATTAACTAATAAAAATAAAACAATTAGTATCAGCATTTATTCCACAGTATTGCAGCAGTGTGGCTGCATGACCTGCTTGTATTACACCTGATGTTTAAACTAACAGCCAGGCTCGGTGATGGAGGACTTTAAGGCTTTGGCTGAGCTCTGTCTGTGCTATCTAAAAAAGCTAAGTCTGGTCCTCTGGACATTCAAAAAACAAAGCAACAACAACAACAAAAACTGTTGAAACGTTTCGTCTTTCGTCCGAAAGACTTCCGGACGAAAGACGAAACGTTTCTACAGTTTTTTTTTTTGTTGCTTTGTGTTGTTTTTTGAATGTCCAGAGGACCAGACTTAGCTTTTTTTTTTATTTTTCTACCTGGATTATTGAGCAGGCATCAGGGTATCTGTCTGTGCTAATTTAAGATAAATAAGATTGTGTTCCACCTCTTTTAATAAAACGTGCCCAACGTTAGTACTGTGTAGATACTAAACCTCAGAGCTTTTCAGGTTGTTTTCGGGTTATTCATTGCTTCACCGTAATGTGCTGGTATAAACTAGCTAAATATGCTAGTAGAAGTAATCTGCACAGGCACTTCTTCAGGTCGCCCCCATCCCTCCCTCGTCTGCAGCGGAATGATGATCTTTTTCTCTCTCTCTAAAATAAACTAAAAACATTTAGCCCTGGCAAACTGCTTTGGTTTCATATTTGATAAGTTACAAACTAAAATAAACAACAAGAGTCAATTTTGTTTAAGTTACTTTAGTTAGTAAAGTATTATTAAGTCTCAAACATATATGAACTTTCTTGTCTCAAACATATAAGACAGCCGTCAACATCAACGAGGACCCTCATCAATATGCATATCGTGAGAACCGATCAACAGAGGACGCTATCTCCTCCGTGGTCCACACTGCTCTCACCCACCTGGATCAGAAGGACTCATACGTGCGTCTGCTCTTTGTGGACTTCACATCTGCCTTCAACACCATGATCCCCCAAACTCTGATAGACAAACTATCCACACTTGGACTAAGCCCCTCTATTTGTAACTGGGTCTTAGACTTCTTAACAGACAGACCACAGTCCGTGAAGATCCACAACTTCTCCTCCTCCACCATCACCCTCAGCACTGGCTCTCCTCAGGGATGTGTGCTGAGCCCTCTTCTGTTCACTCTGCTCACATATGATTGTATAGCCACACATCCAGGCTGTCATATTGTTAAGTTTGCAGATGATACAGCTGTGGTGGGATGCATCACAGATAATGATGAATCCAGCTACAGACAGGAGGTGGAACATCTGGAGAGCTGGTGCAAAGAGAACAACCTTCACATGAATGTGAAGAAGACGAAGGAGATGATTGTGGACTTCAGAAGGAACAAACACACCCACACCCCACTGTATATAGGTGGATCTGCGGTGGAGGTGGTCTCCAGCTACAAATACCTGGGTGTACACTTGAATGATAACCTCAGCTGGAGCAATAACACCACCAGCCTGATCAAGAAAGGTCATCAGAGACTCTACTTCCTCAGACGGCTGAGACGAGCCGGTCTGAGAAGCCCAGTCCTCACCTCGTTCTACAGGTGTGCAGTGGAGAGCGTCCTGTGCTCCAGCATCAACGTGTGGCATGGAGGCTGCACAGTTGCAGAGAGAAAAGCTCTGCAGAGAGTGGTGAAGGCTGCACAGAAGTCTGTGGGAGTCAGTCTCCCCACCATCACAGACATTTACACCTCCAGATGCAGAAAAAGAGCCACCTGCATCATGAAAGACCTCACTCACCCAGCACACTCACTCTTTGCACCACTCCCCTCGGGACGGAGGTTGAGGAGCATCAAATGTAGAACCACTAGACTGAGAAACAGCTTCTACCCTGAGGCTGTCAGACTCATGAATAAATAAATAATAAGAATAAACACTGCAAAATGTCACATCATACTGATACTGTACTGATCTGTTTCTTGTTGCTGCGTTCATCTGTGACCATCTGCTCATGTTCGTGCTGCTGTTTATAATGATGTTTTTCTACTACATTAGGGCTTAGTGTATTACTAGCTGATGTGATGTCTCTCTTAGTTAATCCTAGATGTTATTATTGTATTTCTCTTGCATTTGTTGTTGGATGTAACTGGGACCCTGTGTACATAATCTCGTTTTCAACACATGTACTACATGCGGTGCAAATGACAATAAATTCTCTCTGACTCTCTGACTCTGATATATAAAAAAAATCCTTCTGTTATTTCAATTGAAACTGTCTGCACAAAATACTGAACAAAATACAACACAAAAAGTAAATTACAAGTGCAGTAATCCACCCCCAAAAATAAAAAAATGTATGTTTTGTGAATGTTCGATATACCACTGTGTCTGCTTGATTGAACTCAGCCTCCTTGATGTGATGACAATTTCAGGATAGGAATCTGAGGTATCATCCACTTCTGTAAAAATAAACAACTGATCATATAGATACTGTGGAGGCGTCTTTCAGTAGATTGAAACAAGTTAAAATACTTTATTTAATGTTTACATCCACTCACCTCATTTAAAATGTGTTTTACGGCAAATAAACAATGTAATTCTGGAATATTGCCTTCCTGGTTCCCTTTTATAATGAGCCAGTTTGAATGGTCTTTCTGATCCAGGCACAGTGACCACCTCTGAGCAGTCTGGATACAACAGGATGTGCGGTCCTTCTTGTATGTCCTTGTTAAACCTTCTCATTTTCTGGACACCTTGTTGCAGTATCTCGGGTGCTCCTACCTCTGGGTCTACAAATAACAGGACCATTTTCCCTTAGAGGTTTTAAACCAGTCCCACTTGGCACCATCAATCCAATGTTTATCTGTGACAAAGATGAGAGCAATTTAACGTATAAGAGGTAGAAAAAATCAATAAATAAACACGATACATACATATGTGTTTCTCTATGGTCTAATTTGTGCTTGTGCTAGTACAGTTTCACAGTCAGCGAGTCAGGTGAGTACAGCTTACCTGCACGTTTTTTCCTTTATGTTTTCCTCTCGGACCGTAGTTAAAATCCTGAGCTCTTTGGACTTGGAGCTTCGGTACTCTTTGAAACATTTATATGATGGGCCAGGTTGTTCTGCTGAAATTAAAAAAGGTCGGTCTCAAAAATCAAAATGAGGTAACCAATAGCGCTAATATGTTTTATTCACAGGCTAATTAAAAAAGCTAACATTACGCTGCACTTACGGTACTTTGTTTAGCATTGTCCGGTTGTTGAGATGTCCCCTCTCCTGCATCCATCTGCTCTGTGCCATTTAAAAACTCCAAGGATCGACCGCACGAAATACAAAACAGCTTAATAAACTTATAGGTGTCCCACAGAACGGGCAAAACGTGACTCGACTGTCGTCCATCTTGGGTCAAAATGACCACTTCCGGGTCATCACTTCCGGGTCAGCCTCGTTAGGACATTCCCTTTCCGTGTGATTCTCTCGTTTGCTAAAGTGTTTCAGAAAATGTTAATTTGTTTCAGAAAATGTTAATTTGTTTCAGAAAATGTTAAAGTGTTTCAGAAAATGTTAATTTGTTTCAGAAAATGTTAATTTGTTTCAGAAAATGTTAAAGTGTTTCAGAAAATGTTAATTTGTTTCAGAAAATGTTAATTTGTTTCAGAAAATGTTAAAGTGTTTCAGAAAATGTTAAAGTGTTTCAGAAAATGTTAATTTGTTTCAGAAAATGTTAATTTGTTTCAGAAAATGTTAAAGTGTTTCAGAAAATGTTAATTTGTTTCAGAAAATGTTAATTTGTTTCAGAAAATGTTAAAGTGTTTCAGAAAATGTTAATTTGTTTCAGAAAATGTTAATTTGTTTCAGAAAATGTTAAAGTGTTTCAGAAAATGTTAATTTGTTTCAGAAAATGTTAAAGTGTTTCAGAATTTGTTAAAGTGTTTCAGAACTATTTGTTAAAGTGTTTAGCCTTATTTGTTAATGTGTTTTGCACCTCAGGGCCACCGTAGTAGAACATCAGGACTGATGCAGAAAGCTACGTTTGTGCATCAAGACATTAAAATATGCAGAAATACTACAACTGGCCAGAGCATTGAGATGAAAATGAATCAATGAATTTAATATTTTTTTCTGAGTGTTCAAATGAACATGTTGTTTGAAAAAAGAAAAAAGGATAACAATGAACCAAGTGTTTCTGTAGTTATGTGTAAATAAAGTTACAGTAGTACACTATATTATCTGTTAGTGTTGAGTTATTCTTTGTGAGAATATTTGTGCATCTACAACTCACAGCTCATACTTTAGTAAAAACAAAATTGGTGAATGTTGAAAAAAACATTTTATTAAAATAAAACCATCCCATATTATCAAATAAATGAAAACCTCTGGGGAAACATTAATATGAACAGATTATCAAAAAAAATTGAGTTTAAAAAATGCAAGTGGTGTTTGACTTCATCAGCTCTGTAAAAATGACTCCAACACCTCCTCGTCCACCCTCCTGTCCAGGTGTTGTAGGTCTGGACGCAGGGGACATCGGTCTAGTTTCTCCTCATCCTGCTGCTTGTACTTCTTCAGACTCCACCACCTCCTCGCTCCTCCACGCTCATGGATGTCCAGGTGTTGTAGGTCTGGACGCAGGGGACATCTGGGTCCATTATGGGCTGAATGCTGCATCCACTTTGTCACTTCCCTCATCAGAACCACAGAAAATCAACAGATTTACATCAAAGAATATTGTTGAGTACTATTCTTTTCGTTGATGCAATCTTACCTGCTGTGATGTGAAAGTCTGGGTTGTACTAGTGGTTCAGGAAGAGCCTCAGGTGATGGACTGGAGACCTGGAAACCTGAAAACACAAACAAAATAAAATAAAAGAATAATATATTTAACAGATATTTTAAAAGGGACTAATTTTTTAAACTATAAATTAATGTTGAATAATTATTAGAACCATTAACTAATATATTACCATTTCAGTGCTGTGGAAACTATGCTGTAAGTCCTCACAGAGCTGCTCACGTCCTGAAGTGAAAAGTCTCCAAAAACCAGCAGGAGCTGAAAAAAAATTATAACCTGCTGTTTACTGGAAATAACTTTGGCTTCTCTGCAGACAATCCGCTAAAATATTAACTTTTAAATGGCTAAATTGGACGGATCGAGTTTGTAGCTCCTCCATTGTTTTCAAGCTGCGCAGTAGAGACGTCTCTTGTTATGACGTCATCATCCTGCGACGGCGAAATCCCTATTTATCGTGTTAAAAAAATGGCGCTAATTTTAAACTGTTTTTGGGAGGAATTTTCATTCATTTAACATTATTTTAGCAAAAACGGTCAGAGGTCAATCTTAATATTTATATATGTTGTGCCATTTTTTGGAAAGTTGAAAGATCATGTCAGGGGAGCTTTAAGTCACACATGTTGGGGCTACGGTAGCTTGGTGTTCAGTGTTGTGGTCTTGTAATCTTCAAGCTGCTGGTTCAAGCTCAGTTTGGGTCAGAAGTGGACTATGGGTTTTTATTTCACAAGGACTAAATGACGACAACAGTTTGAAACAATAACAAACCCTTTCATGATATGAAGTTTATTTACCCAGGCAAACTACGGAAGACAATTTGGGCCATAGTACAAAAAATAAAGTCTGAATTCTGACTTATTTCTCAGACCTCTGACACAAGTGAGTTACATGCAGAGAAAAGGGCCTCAAATGCTTAAAAAACAAACTTCCTCACTTTTATTCCCTAACAGTAACAATAGAAGCCATGTTTTATATCCAGGGCCTAGAAAAATAAAATCTGAATTATTTAATGAAGGTTTTACTTCAGTGTGACTCTCGAGTGCTTGTCATCATACTCCATCTCTCACGCATTCCCACTGCTATTTTTAGTTTTGCATTTTTTCTGCAAAGAAGCTGTGTCTGCAGCACTTAAAGCTGGAGCTCATAAACACACCAAAAACATAATGCAGCCCTCTGGAATAAAACTGCTGGCTCGCTTCATCTGAACGGGTTGTAAACAGGTTCTGGTCTGAGTATGCTGCTGCTGCTGCTGCTGCTATACATAGACAAGTTCTTTAAAAAGCAGAGCAGTTGTCTCAGTGTGACAGAAAACATGCAGCTGCTCTTTGGAGCTGTCTGTTACTGAAGCACTTCACCTGAAACGTCTGACAATCACTGAGAGGGCGTTCTGAATCGAAAACATTTTATCATCTGAGAAAGAAGATACTGGTTCAGTGTCCACTGAGCTATCTTCACTTGTTTGTCTTCACAACAAAATATGAAGTCTGATTGATCAAATTATCTCCAGTCTGACAACAAATACTGTATGTGAATCTGGAGTATTTTATGTGTTTTCTTTGTTGATCATTTGTTCATTTTGTGCAGACTAAAGAACACCAGCTGTGGAGCATGGCAGCGGAAGTGTCATTATTTTGTATTTTCAGTTTTAGATATTTAAAATAATCTGTTTTTAGTTACAAAAGTACACAGACACAGACAACTGTTCAGGCTGCTCTTGTTACACCATATTGTCTTACATTATTAGTGTTTAGCTTCTTAGATCTTTTAGCGTACCGTTTGGTGATCATTTGGCATATATCTGAGTTCATATCTTAGATCCTTATTTACTTTTTCTTTTTATACTTTATATTTTTGCTATTGTTGGATGGAACTGGGACCCTGTGTACACAATTTCGTTCCACCTCATGTACCACATGTGATGTGAATGACAATAAACTTGACTTGAACTAAAAGGTTTTATAACAATTAGAAGAAGTCATGTCTTGTAGGGGGCAGGTACATGTCTGGACCTAGGGGGTATAGAGTGTGCTTCGGGATTATGAATGGAACGTGTCGTTATTGTTTGTCTTTCTGTGAGTGAGGGTGAGGATGAGGGTGGGTCTGAATGAGTGTGTCTGTGTATGAATGTTTAAATGTCAGGCTGGGACTTGGACTGCCCCCTCTCTGATACATCTGAGGCTACTTAGTGTCGCGCTCCTGCCACGTGGCCCCCTGGTGGGTGTTCCTTCGCCTGCGGGCGTGCTTGGGGCCCTCAATATCTGGGGTTGGGCGCTTGGGCGTTTGTCGGCTCGGCCTGGTGGCTGCCTGGTGGGGCTCGTGTCCTCTGGTCCTGTCGGGTCTGGGCCTGAGGGGTGGGCGTCCCCGGTGCCCGGGCCTCGGTGACCGGCCCTGGGGCTACGTCGGTGCAGCGGGCTCCGGCGGGGGCCTGTGAATTTGTCGCGGTTGACCCCGGGGGGTCATTGTATGTGGTCGCTGGTGGGGTTCGTCCGGTTCTTCCCCTTGGTCGGATCTGGGGAGTGGGCGAGTGGCTCGTCCTGTTCGGGTGGCCCTGGGGACTCTGGGCTCGGGGTTCTTCCTGGGGTCTTGGGCTTTGATCGCTCCTTCGTCTGCCTCAGGCTTTGGGGGGACGGATCTCTGATGCTTCAAAGTCAAAAAGTCAAAGTCAAAGTCAACTTTATTGTCAGATCTGCAATATGTACTGTACAGGACATACACAGGACCGAAATTGCGTTTCTCTCAGTCCCTCGGTGCAACAGTAAACATCTAAACATTGAAACACTGAAACATATAATAATAGACATAAGCATAAAATAGTAAAACTAACACTGTCCTGAGTTTTTGCATAGTGGTATAAGAGTATGAAAATTTACACCAACTCTAAAACTAAAACTAAAACATTAAACATTTAATGAACATAATACTGTCCTGAGTTTTTGCATACTAGTATAAAAAAAAGAGTATAAAAAGTATAACTAAAATAAACTAAAGGTTTCTAGCATTGACATTTGCAAAGTGGCAAAGCAGCGTATGAGTTAATGTACACAGTATATGTATGAGGTAGTAGTTGATGTTGTTATAGAGGCAAAAAGTGGCATATGCACAGTCGCTACTAAATGTTCTATTGGAGGAACCTTATTCACTTATGCATGCTCACAACCACACACAAATGGATGCAGGGATGTATATGTAGATATATGCAGATATGTAGATGGGTATATGAATGAATATAAATGTATATGTATGTATACTGTATATATATTTGTAGGTATGGGTATGTGTATTTATAGAAATCTACTGCAAGGTCATGAATATTATTAGTCTTTATGCATGTATGTTTCGTTGCTGTGTTCTGTCATGTGCTTTGCAGGATTGCGGACGGAGGTTGGGTGTGTTTGCCTTGTGCTCTTTTTGTAGATAATTGTTGTTTTGTTGTCTTACTTTCTCTTTCCTTTCTCTCTTAAAAATAAAAAATAAAAATACATATTGGAGTGAGAGGATGGCTATAAGGTGAGAAGGGAGGCCATCTATAAATGGAAGAAAGAAAAAAGAAGAAGTCATGGCTTTAAACTTGAGAATGCTTATTTCCAATTGTTTTGTTCAATGAACCCTTCAAAATAGAAGACGTATATGTGACTTTTTAGGGAAAAGGACAAAAAGAGTGATGTAAAGACAATTGTGTATGCAACAAATTCAACCTGGACTGTTGTGGAACTGCAGACGTTATCTGTTCTGGTCTCGGCACATCACATAATCTTTATTAGCTGTAAAATCAGCAACCGAGGGCCATTAGTTGGCAATTCCTTTACTCATATTGCCAAAGTTTTCAAATTGTCTTCAGTTTGGATGTGCCACCCCAAGATTTTCAGTGGCCCCCACATATCCAATACATTTAGGTGACTGTGGCTGAGTGTTTAGAGCAGTCGTCCTCCAATGCAAAAGTTGGGGGTTCAATTCCACCAGCAGTCACATGCCCGTGTCCCAGGGCAAAACACGTGTGTGTGTCCCATCAGTGTATGAATGTGATAAAGCACTGATTAGTCTCTTTAGAATGATTTGTTCAATTAGCTTTGTAGAGATCTAGTAGAGTGCTGTATGAATGGGTAAATGAGGACACAGATTGTAGTGTAAAGTGCTTTGAGTGTCTTAATAAGATGGAAAGGTGCTTTATAAGTACAGTCCATTTACCATTTACATTTCTGGAGGTGCCATTGGTTGGAGACGACTCTCAGCTACTTCCTCACCCCAAACCCCATACCCCAACAATTATATGTAAAGGGAACGTGTCCCTCCCACATTTAAAAAATACTCATTTGGATCCCCCACATTTACCATGAAATATTAGTTCACCCACAGCGCTGCTTCTGTTTCTTCATTCCACTTAATTAATAGGAGAATACTCAAAACACTAAAAGTCCACTCCGGGTTTTCCTGGTTATCTACAACTAACCGCTGCATGCAGTGTTTCCCCGAGATCACCTGGCTTGGCAGGACGCTCACAGGTGTAGGAGTGTGTTGTGCACTAGCTTAGCGCTGTTAGTGCTGGCACTTGCTGACTGGGGTGGGGGGGGCGTTAGGATGGGTGAGAGAAGAAGAGCGTGCTCTAGCACTAATTTGACTAAAGGCCCCAATATACCTGTTTCTTTTGCCTCATGCCGCTCGGCGCTGTGGGAGCGCCGTGGGAGCGCCGCGGCAAAAGCCTTTGATCACGGGTGTGAGCGCGCCAATGTCAAATTTTACTACGCCTACGCGCGCGCCTTGCGTGTCAGCAAATGACCAATCAGCGACCTCAATTTGTCCTGCTCCGCCCGGTTGCAGCTGTTGGAGCCTGCACTCAGAGAGCTGCGCTTGCACAGAACTATATATGAACTGCCTGCGCGTTGCACACGCCAGTCCAGCGGCGTGAGGCAAAAGAAACAGGTATGTTGGGGCCTTAAGGCTGCGCTTTTTTGCGCAAGTGAACTTGGCTTCTAAATACCCCCGGTCCCTTTCAGTGGGCTATATAATGTCGATTCACATGCTAATGACCCTGCTAATGACCCATTAATTCTACACCCCCCACCCCCTACCCCTCAGTCCAAAATCCTTGGACCCAGTGCAGGCCTTGTATAACACATAAGCATTTATCGCAGCCAGGTCAAGCATGTTGTAGAACACGGCAATGGGCCGCACCATATATACACGTGCAATCTGGTCCATTATACCGGTATGTCAGTTGACCTCAGGTCATGTGACCTGTGTCGGTCCGTCAGTTTATCTCAGGTCATGTGACCTGTGTTGGTCCGTCAGTTGACTTCATGTCGTGTGACCTGTGTCGTTTTGTCAGTTGACCTCAGGTCATGTGACCTGTGTTGGTCCGTCACTTGACCTCAGGTCATGTGACCTGTGTCGGTCCATCAGTTGACCTCAGGTCATGTGACCTATGTCGGTCCATCAGTTGACCTCAGGTCATGTGACCTGTGTCGGTCCGTCAGTTGACCATGTCGTGTGACCTATGTCGTTTTGTCAGGTGACCTCAGGTCATGTGACCTATGTTGGTCCGTCAGTTGACCTCAGGTCATGTGACCTGTGTCAGTCCGTCAGTTGACCTCAGGTCATGTGACCTGTGTCGGTCCGTCAGTTGACCTCATGTCGTGTGACCTGTGTCGGTCCGTCAGTTGACCTCAGGTCATGTGACCTGTGTCGGTCCGTCAGTTGACTTCATGTCATGTGACCTGTGTCGTTGTGTCAGTTGACCTCAGGTCATGTGACCTGTGTTGGTACGTCAGTTGACCTCATGCCGTGTGACCTGTGTCGGTCCATCAGTTGACTTCATGTCATGTGACCTGTGTCGTTGTGTCAGTTGACCTCAGGTCATGTGACCTGTGTTGGTACGTCAGTTGACCTCATGCCGTGTGACCTGTGTCGGTCCGTCAGTTGACCTCAGGTCATGTGACCTATGTCAGTCCATCAGTTGACCTCAGGTCATGTGACCTGTGTCGGTCCGTCAGTTGACTTCATGTCGTGTGACCTGTGTCGTTTTGTCAGTTGACCTCAGGTCATGTGACCTGTGTTGGTCCGTCACTTGACCTCAGGTCATGTGACCTGTGTCGGTCCGTCAGTTGACCTCATGCCATGTGACCTATGTCGGTACATCAATTAACCTCATGTTGTGTGACCTGTGTCGTTTTGTCAGTTGAGCTCAGGTCATGTGACCTATGTTGGTCCGTCACTTGACCTCAGGTCATGTGACCTGTGTTGGTCCGTCAGTTGACCTCAGGTCATGTGACCTGTGTCGGTCCGTCAGTTGACCTCATGTCATGTGACCTGTGTCGGTCCATCAGTTGACCTCATGTCGTGTGAC
>JBBPBX010060815.1:8813-21317 GCA_038048925.1 Garcialebias charrua
CTTTGTTTTGTTTTTTTGAATGTCCAGAGGACCAGACTTAGCTTTTTTGGATTTTTCTACCTGGATTATTGAGCATGCATCAGGGTATTTTGAACCACTTTGGCCAGGATTGCCTCAAACTTGTTAGAGAGTTTGAGAAAACAGCTAGGAAGAGGGCGGACTACAGGAACCACTTGCGATTCTACAGGTTTTTTTTTTTGCTTTGTTTTGTTTTGTTTTTTGAATGTCCAGAGGACCAGACTTAGCTTTTTGGGACAAGAAAAATTGCTTTTTTATGCAGATAAAACCTGGAGTTCAATGTCTAAAATCTGTGACTGTTATCAAACATATCTTTTTTTGCGTATTGTAGGATGTGTTAATAACTAATTAGATTTATCAATTTATTAAGGTTATTGTCAAGACTTATTAAAACGAATAAATTACCTGTAGGAGTGAAAAGTATCTATGCATCACCCTCAGTGCTGGACTGGCCATTCGGGCATACCGGGCAAATTCCCGGTGGGCCGTCGGTGATTTATGTGATTTATGGGCCGCCCGGGCGGTCCTGTCACTCATGAACCAAAAAAATAAATTATAGCTATTTTTTTGTCAATCGCGACGGCCGATTGGTTGATTTTCTTGAACGACATCGAGCTAATCCAATGAAATCTCTCAGCACTCTTCCGACCAGCCCCTCCTCCTACCTGCAGCTGAGAGTTTGACGAGTGATAGACAGGACTCAAGGAGTGACGTGACGTCTGCTCTATGCGACAGTTTCAGCGCGGCATCTTGCAGGCAGCACGCGTTAGCATTATTAGCATGTTGTTGCGGTCTCCTGTTGTTAAAAGACCAGCGCAAATTCAAAAGCTGTGCATGGACGCGGTTTCACAAGACAGGATCTGCAACAGCAACACGTCACTTGAACGGACTAACCACATCATCCGAACGTGAACGAAGAAAACAGCTTGTAAACACCGATCAGCAGCTGCAACTTTTATCAGGTAATTCAAATCATTCCAGATCAATAACACAAATTGTAGGGGTTTTTAATGATCTCTGAATCATGTCTGAAATGTTGTTGATGTGCAGGCTTTACTGAACGCTGCTAAGACGTCTTCCATCACGTCAACACTTCAGCACTTTATGAAAAAACTCAGACTGATACAGTAGTGTCAGCATGTCCTGGAGCCCTGATGATGAGAGATGATGAGAGATTCAACCACCTCAACTGCTCAAAAAGAGGTATTGTTCTTTTACTATTACTGTACTATTACCTTTTTAATTTAAAATTATAATCTTATTAACTTTTTTTAACTTGTCTGGGCCTCTGGACATTCAAAAAACAAAACAAAACAATTGTAGAAACGTTTCATCTTTCATCAGAAAGACTTCCTCAGTCTGAGGTGCTGTATTCAGCTCAGTCTTATAAATATCACCCTCTCACTGTGGAAACTCTGGAACAACCTGCCCCCCAACATTAGACAGGCCTCCTCCCTTCAAATCCCTGCTAAAAAAATCATCTTTTCTCTATTATTTCAAACTGTGTGAGCTGACGTAGTGTATATATATATATTTTTACTGTGTTTTCATTTTAATATTGTTCTTATACATTTTTATTATACTTTTACCGCTGTTAATATCATAATTTTTACCATTGGTGTGTGATACTGATCCATAGTCCCTTGCTTCTCTATCAGCATTTATAAAAACACTGAAAACACAAGAGTGACCCGGACACTGACCAGCCAATAAAAACAGAGTTGTTTGTCACGCCCCAACCCACGCCCCCACCTGTCCCAGCCGCAGCTCGTTCTCATTCAAAGGATTGCAAAGCGATGCAGGACTGTTTTTTATGTGACACAAAATGTATTAAATATCCCTTCTTTATCCCAGAGCTGGACTTTTATTTAGTTTTTTTGCCAAAAGTCAAGTGATCGCTTCATCCTTCACTGACAGGAATGAGGAAATGGATTTGTCACGACTCACGAGCGAATTAAAACATGTCCAACGTTGCTTCGTGAACCTCTGCTGATTTCTTCTGGTTTTTGTGTTGTTGGATGAGTGATTCATGGTTTTATTATATTTTTTAAACAGTTATATTATCATATAAACACAGAACTTCGGAGCGCAGAGACAGGACATGTACTGGGGGCGGAGCATTCCAGACATTCCAGACCAGCGCTGACAGACATGATGAAATCACGAGCGAATTAAATCATGTCCAAACGTTGCTTCGTGAACCTCTGATGATTTCTGCTGGATTTTGTGTTGTAGGACTAGCGCTCCATGGTTTTATTTTATTTTATTAGAAGGTTTTATTAACATAAACACAGAATATCGCAGCGGCTCTGAGCAGACAGCAGCAGGGGCGGAGCAGATCCCAAGTTCAGCAGAGCACTGTGGCATTCTGCTCCCTCCCCTCAGAGCCATATTCCGGAGCTATTCACCATTTTACATTGAAGACTTAAAAAAAAAAAGAATAATAATAATAAAAAAAGATTTTTTCGAAATATATGCATATATGTTTTTAGTTGTGTAGGATAAATATTTTATGAGTAATGATGAGTTAAATTCCCTTCCAATTTGCATACCGACCTAATCGCTCAACCGACGATGCCATCTCCTCTGCCCTTCACACAGCTCTCACACATCTGGACACGAAGGACTCCTATGTTAGAATGTTGTTCATCGACTTCAGCTCGGCATTTAACACCATCATCCCCCAACAGCTCATCCTTAAACTGGACAGTCTGGGGCTGAACACCTCAATGTGTAACTGGCTGCTAGACTTCCTGACCGGGAGACCACAGACAGTGCGGGTCGGGAGTAACACATCTAGCACCATCACATTGAACACAGGGGCCCCACAAGGATGTGTGCTGAGCCCCCTTCTATTCACCCTGCTAACACACGACTGCACACCATCGTACAGCTCCAACCACTTCATCAAGTTTGCGGACGACACAACAGTGGTGGGTCTCATCAGCAACAACGATGAGACGGACTACAGGAACGAGGTGAGCCGCCTGGCCTTGTGGTGCGGACACAACAATCTCACTCTCAACGTGGAGAAGACAAAGGAGATTGTTGTGGACTTCAGGAAGAAGGATGCCCAACATGCCCCTCTGACCATCAACAGCACCGCAGTGGAGAGAGTAGACAGCACCAAGTTCCTGGGAGTGCACGTCTCAAAGGACCTGTCCTGGAGCAGGAACACTGCAGCACTGGCAAAGAAGGCTCACCAGCGTCTCTACTTTCTCCGCAAGCTGAAAACCTTCTACAGAGGTGCCATAGAAAGTGTCCTGACCAGCTGCATCACTGTGTGGTTTGGTGCATGTACTGCATCCTGCCGCAAGAGCCTCCAGCGCATTGTGAGAGCAGCTGAGAAGATCGTGGGCACCTCCTTGCCCTCACTGCAGGACTTACACAGCAAACGCCTCACTCGGAAAGCCCACTGCATGGCAGGTGATCCCACACACCCACTACACAGCTGCTTCAGACTGCTGCCATCAGGGAGGAGACTGAGGAGTCTCCAGGCTCGAACCAGCAGACTGAGAGACAGCTCTGTTCATCAGGCAGTCAGAATGCTAAACACTCTGCCTGCTCTGCCCCCCCTCCCATTTGAACTGCCTTAACACTAAAACTTTCTCACACATTACCACACAACACAAAGATTTTAACACTGGACTCTGTGTCATCAAACGGGTTATTCACTAAACTCTCGGTCATGTGCTCATACAGTTTGCACTACTTCTCATACTTGCACTAATGTTTGTATTACATCACTGCCTATAGTCATAATACTGTTTACATTCTCTGTTTACATTTATTAATACTGTTTACTTTTATTACTACTGCTTACATGTAATTACTACTGTTTACATTTACACTACTCTAATATCTACACCACTGCTGATACATATACAGTGTGCTCTGAACGGTCTTATTTAGGGATGCCCAATGTGCCTTACTGCATATGCCACTTTTTGCCTCTATAACAACATCAACTACTACCTCATACATATACTGTGTACATTAACTCATACGCTGCTTTGCCACTTTGCAAATGTCAATGCTAGAAACCTTTAGTTTATTTTAGTTATACTTTTTATACTCTTTTTTATACTAGTATGCAAAAACTCAGGACAGTATTATGTTCATTAAATGTTTAATGTTTTAGTTTTAGAGTTGGTGTAAATTTTCATACTCTTATACCACTATGCAAAAACTCAGGACAGTGTTAGTTTTACTATTTTATGCTTATGTCTATTATTATATGTTTCAGTGTTTCAATGTTTAGATGTTTACTGTTGCACCGAGGGACTGAGAGAAACGCAATTTCGGTCCTGTGTATGTCCTGTACAGTACATATTGCAGATCTGACAATAAAGTTGACTTTGACTTTGACTTTTGACTAAATTGTTTGTTTCAAAAAACGTTTTCTGATTGGTGACGTATTTCCGGTCTTGGGGCGCACAAATCTTATCCATAGACTCTCGTTAAAAATTTAGCATGTGCAGTTATTCCACAACGTTACAAAAGAATGGGAAGATGCTGGGCGCAGTTCCCTTATCAGTCAGTCCACTCAGTGCAACATATCCATCCATCCATCCATCCATCCATTTTCTTCCGCTTATCCGGGGTCGGGTCGCGGGGGTAGCAGCCTAAGTAGGGAGGCCCAGACTTCCCTCTCCCCAGCCACATGGAGCAGCTCCTCTGGGGGAATCCCAAGGCGTTCCCAGGCCAGCCGAGAAACATAGTCCCTCCAGCGTGTCCTGGGTCTTCCTCTGGGCCTCCTCCCGGTGGGACATGCCCGGAACACCTCCCCAGGGAGGCGTCCAGGAGGCATCCTAACCAGATGCCCGAGCCACCTCAACTGGCTCCTCTCGATGTGGAGAAGCAGCGGCTCTACTCCGAGTCCCTCCCGGATGACTGAGCTTCTCACCCTATCTCTAAGGGAGAGTCCAGACACCCTGCGGAGAAAACTCATTTCAGCCGCTTGTATCCGAGATCTCGTTCTTTCGGTCACAACCCAAAGCTCATGACCATAGATGAGGGTGGGAACGTAGATCGATCGGTAAATTGAGAGCTTTGCCTTTCGACTCAGCTCTCTCTTCACCACGACAGACCGGTACAGAGCCCGCTTCACTGCGGATGCTGCACCTATCCGCCTATCGATCTCACGCTCCAGTTTTCCCTCATTCGTGAACAAGACCCCGAGATACTTAAACTCCTCCACTTGGGGCAGGACCTCATCCCCGACCCGGAGAGGGCATGCTACCCTTTTCCGGCTCAAGACCATGGCCTCGGATTTGGAGGAACTGATCCTCATCCCGGCCGCATCACACTCGGCTGCAAACCGCTCCAGCGAAAGCTGTAGATCACGATCTGATGAAGCCAATAGGACCACATCATCTGCAAAAAACAGAGAAGCGATTCTAAGGCCACCAAAACGGATCCTCTCAACACCTTGGCTGCGCCTAGAAATTCTGTCCATAAAAGTTATGAACAGAATCGGTGACAAAGGGCAACCTTGGCGGAGTCCAACTCTCACTGGAAACGAGCCTGACTTACTGCCGGCAATGCGGACCAAGCTCTGACACCGGTCGTACAGGGACCTAACAGCCCATATCAATGGGCCTGGTACCCCATACTCCCGGAGTACCCCCCACAGAACCCCCCGAGGGACGCGGTCGAATGCCTTCTCCAAGTCCACAAAGCACATGTAAACTGGTTGGGCAAACTCCCACGCGCCCTCCAGGACCCTGCTGAGGGTGTAGAGCTGGTCCAGTGTTCCACGACCAGCACGAAAACCACACTGCTCCTCCTGAATCCGAGGTTCGACTATCCGACGGACCCTCCTCTCCAGAACCCCTGAATAGACCTTACCAGGGAGGCTTAAGAGTGTGATCCCCCTATAGTTGGAACACACCCTACGGTCCCCCTTTTTGAATAGGGGAACCACCACCCCAGTCTGCCAATCCAAGGGAACTGCCCCCGATGTCCACGCGATATTGCAGAGTCGCGTAAGCCAACACAACCCCACAACATCCAGAGCCCTAAGGAACTCAGGGCGAATCTCATCCACCCCCGGAGCCCTGCCACCGCGGAGCTTTTTAACCACCTCGGTGACCTCAGCTCCAGAGATTGGAGAGCCCGACCCAAAGTCCCCAGGCTCCGCTTCCTCAGTGGAAGACGTGCCAGTAGTGCAACAGTGCAACATATGACTATGGGAATTGCGCCGGCGCACAGTTCACCTGAAGTAATACAATCACGCCTTTTCTAAAGGCAGGTGGGCGTCAGCAATGAGGCCCCGCCCTCTTTGCATAAAAGGTGCTGACGCCCCACCTTCATTCTCTTTTGCCCTTTACCTCGCTTCACACCTGAACTTGGCAGGACTCTCTGTGACTGGATTGCTCGACTGAAGGTGAGCTTGCTCCCTGCCCTGAGCGTTACAGAGAACTTTCCTGTAAGCACTTGGGTTAGCGGAGGCTAACCCAGTGTTGTCGACTTAACTTTCGAGTTTTTTTCTTCTGCTCTTTTCGCAGCTCAGCTACGAGACGCTTACTGTACCATGCTACCTACGTAGCTAACAGCTGCGGCTAGCTACCGAGAGCAGCTCGACGTGAGGACGTCTTCGCCACGGTTAACGGACGGCTAACTAGCTATAACTCGACGTCTCTTCTCAGCCATGGCTCCAGGGAAGAGCAAGAGGAAGTCGAAGAACTCCAACAAGAACAGCAGGCCAGCAAGCCCCGGCTCCTGAGCCTGCCCCAGCGGATGTGGTTATTCCCTCTCAGCGGCGGACATCCACGAGGCCTGTCCCATCTGTTTAGGGATGCTACACGCGAAAACTGCTTTGGACTTCCCCGAATCCTGCCCTCATTGCAACCAGCTACGTGAGGCTGAGAGACGGAGGCGCATGGACTTTGTGGTCAAAGCTATGGGTGGCTCCACCACGGCACGGGTAACGCTCCTCGACGAAGCGCTCACTCCTACTGCGGAGCTTGAGGCTGTTAAATTGGAGGACAGTGGTCAAGCCAACTGGGGAGGAAACATGGACATGGTGGCCCACCTGGGGGACTCAACCGTTGAGTTCGACACGAGGGACTTGTTACGAGCAGATGAGCTCTCGCTAACAGCCTCGGGCGAGCTAACTGACGACGAAGCCAAAAACAAGGACGAAGGAGAAGACGAGGACTTATCCCAGGACTTATCCCAGATCCCCACGGCAGGTCAACCAGAGACTGTTGTGTCTGTCCCCACTCTGTTCGAGCTATGTCGCAAAGCAACTGACACATTGCGGATAACTTGGCCAGAACCCCCACCTCGACAACAGGTAACGAGGTTGGCGGGGAATTTCTTCTTCACCAAGCAGCAGTCGGCCAGGAGGCACAAGATGCCTATTTTTCCCAACTTCCAGACGGAGCTGACTCGCACCTGGGCAGAACCCAGGGCTCCACTGACTTTGCCTCTCTCCCAGTTCCTGGATGTTGCCGGAATGGAGGCAGCTGGCATGGCCAACATTCCTCAGATGGAGGATAAGTTGGCAACACATTTAGCCTCCAGAACTCCGGGCTCCAGACCAACTCTGCCTAGCAAGGCCTGCCACGTGCCGAACTCCCAGCTCAAAAAGTATTACCGAGTACAAGGCCTTGCGGTCTGCGCCATGAACGCTTCAGCTATGATGCAGGCATATTTGGCGGAAAAACTCCAGGAGCTCCAGCAGACTTCCAGCAAAAAGAAGGTGGCCGACGTTCTGGAGGAGGCCCGCAAGGATACAGACTTTGCTCTTCGCCTCATGGGGACAGCCGCCATCGCTCAGGGGAGGAGTATGGCCGAGATTGTCATTGCTCAGCGCCATTTGTGGCTAATGCTGACAGACCTGCCAGAGACCTAACGGAACCCATTCCTCCATCATCCCATCGAGCCCACGGGGCTTTTCAGTGGTGCTCTCGAAAGGATTCAGAGCAGGCTGGAACAGAGAAGGAAACAGGCTGAGGCCTTGCGTGAGGGGATGCCCAGAAAGCTTTTTGTGCAACCCAGAGACGCTAGTGGACAGGGGCGCACAACCTCATCACCACTCTGCCACACGCCGCCCCTCACAGAAACGGCAGGCGCTTGACAGAGAACAGCAGCCAAAGACCGCCGCAGGGCCATCCCAGGCTGGCCAGGCCTGGGGAAAGCACCGATTTGTCCCACGTAAGGCAGGCCCACCAAGGTCTTCCTCAGTTATTCCACAACGTTACAAAAGAATGAGAAGATGCTGGGCACAGATTTCTGCGCCCTGGACACGTCCAACATGAACTTTTCCTACCGATCATGTGCTTTCAGTCTTTTTTTTTGTCTGGGAAATGAGCCATGCAGTGACTCAGGTAGGTTTTAAATAATTGAAAGCCCTTTGTCTAATGCCTATTTGCCATTCTGACTGATATGCCTCAACTTTTCGAAGTCTCTGTTTGTAAAAAAAAAAAAAGCCTTCAGCTGTCTGTTTATTCTAAAAGTGGCAACTGGTGAGTTTGTTTCTGAAGCTAGCATGCTAATGCTAGCCTTTATCTAATGCTTTATTATTATATTACCATTCCTGACTGATATGCCTCTCAACTTTTAGGTCTCTGTTTGTGAAAAAACCTTCAGCTGACTGTTTATTCTAAAAGTGGCAAATGGTGAGTTTGTTTCTGGAGCTAGCATGCTAATGCTAGTCTTTATCTAATGCTTATATTATTATATTACCATTCCTGACTGATATGCCTCTCAACTTTTAGATGGCTCTGTTTGTGAAAAAAAAAAAAAAACTTCAGCTGACTGCAATTGGGAACTGGTGAGTTTGTTTTTTCTTTGTTTGTATGTTTATGTTTATTAAATTTGTTCATTTTTTTTTACAAAAGAAACAATACAAGACAATCTCATAAATGATTGTGTACAAAATGTAAAAAAATGAAAGGTAGCAGAAAGAAGAATAAATCTTATTATATCTGCCCCTTACTTCCAACAATCAGATTAAACAACAATAATCAACCATGTAAACAATAATAATCTTCAACCAACTTTTTCCAACAATCAGATTAAACAATAATAATCTTCAGCCAACAGTACAAAATGACTAACTCTTTCTAATTTTCTAACTAATACAATACACATTACGCTATTTCATTTTTTTAACACATTTGTTTTGATCATTTTTTTAAATGTAAACATTGGCCCTCATTCACGAAAATGTTCGTATTTTTATCCTAAATTTCTCCTACTTTTGTTCGTACGAAGCGTTCGTACGAACATGCCACGTCAGATTCAACAAAGTCTTCTATCCTCAAGAAAAGTGTGTAAATGGCTGCGTAAATTTAATGAATCCCACCTGTTCTATCAACCTGCGCGTGCTCGCGGAGAGGTCATTTACATAATTCCCACCCCTCAAAACACCATATAAGGCCACGTTTCCTGCCTTCTGACAGCAGGAAGTGTCCATTCATTCAAACTCAAGAAGTAAAAGGAGGAACTTCACGCGTTCGGAGATCTGCTCTCAGTCGCGCTGTGGCTACCCCCCCCCCCCCCGCAAGTGTCGGATGGTCAAATATCTTTAATTTTAGTGTACTGTGTTACATTATAGTTTCACTTATTCAGAAGAGCTGTGGCGCACCGCTACCCCCCACCCCCCGCAAGTGTCGGATGTGTTTTTGAACAGAAGCATTTTAAAATGTCTCGAAACTACAGTTAACTTCATATTAATATTGTAGTGCATATGTTTTGTCTCCCGTGGGTCGTACAGTATCAGAAATCAAGAATAAATGGTTTGATCTGAAAATGGCTTCAAACAAACGTCTCGCCGCAGCACGGACAGGAGGTGGTCAAGGAATAGTCTGCGAGATGGATGGACAATAAATGCCACGCTGCGCAGACGCGTGCCAACATGTTTTGCAGCACAAATGAGTCATGCGCGCTCCTCCTGGTCAGCGCGCAACCACATTCTGCAGGTTATATTTCGAATCAGATATAATAATCAATTGCTCCGATGGTGTTTGGCACAAGATCAGTCTTAATTCGTACTTGTTCTGCGGCGGTGTATGGGGATTTTATGTACCTGGGTGTTAATATGAGGAGCGGCTTTGATGACCAAGGGGAGCGCACGACTCACTGAAGCCTGCGCGACACACCAGACAAATTAAACTTAAAATTATAATTCTAATTCAAACAGAATAACCTATTGTCAAGAATAATTATGGTGCGTGATTTTTTTAAACCCAAAATATTTTCTAAATAACGAAATATGAAGTTATTAGTTAAGGAAATCCATCTGGATAACAGCGGACCGACTGCTCGTAAATTTACGACAGGTCCGGACCACTCGTAAATTTTGTTCGTATCTGAAAAAAATCTAGGATACGAAAACATTGTTGAATGCCACAAATGATCCTAAATCGCTCGTACGCACAGTTTAAGAACAAATCTGTGCGTATGAACGGTTCGTGAATGAGGGCCATTGACTTGGCATTTTTAACTACCTGTACATTCTCCAAGCCATTCCATAATCTAATTCCCTGAATTGAGGTAGAACGTCCCTTCAAACTGGTTCTGAATTGTGGTTTTACAAACAACTCTGTCCCCTTAAGATTATAACAACTTTGTCTTTTAACAAAGTGCATTTGGATATTTAAAGGTAATGCATTATTTTGAGCTCTATACATAACTGATAAAATATTATAGTCTACCAAATCATGGAACTTCAATAACTTTAGTTGATAAAATAATGTACTTGATGGATGACGGTAATGCTTTCTAGTGATAATTCTTACGGCTCTTTTCTGTAATACAAAAATAGGTTTTGTGATTGTTTTACACGCATTCCCCCAAACATCAATACAATAGATTAAGTGTGGAACAATGATTGTGTTATACAACAAATACAGAGCTTTATCATTCAATAGGTCTCTGACTTTGTACAGTACTGCTATCGATTTAGCTATTTTTATTCTTACAGAATTTATGTGTTGTTTCCATGTCAGTTTGTCATCAATGATAACACCCAAAAACTTCACCTCACTCACTCTACAAATCTCAACATCCTCAATTTTGAGTGGAACATCAACAGTTTTCTTTTTATTACCGAATATCATGTAATTAGTTTTTTCTAGATTTAATGATAATTTATTTATTTTAAACCAAGTTTGTATCTTGACATGTTTGGGTTGTTTGTATGTGGAGTTTGTATGTGGAGTTAGGGTGCTAGCGCTAGCCTCCAGGTTATTGTATTGGAATCTGATGGCTAAATTGATTTCAATTTCATTATAAAAAATATCAAACATTAATAATTTTATATACTGAATGTCACTGGTGGTGTTTTACTATTTCTTAACACTGTATTGATCTGGAGAATGAAAACAAAGCCTCTTGCAAGGAACTTGCTCCTATTAACATTGAAACATTTAAGGTGAAATGCTTTATATGTTAAGGTGCATTAGGACCTTTAATATTAGGAATATTTAAGAGAACCGGTACTCAAAAAAAGAGCTTGATTCTATTTATATTATGAACTTGTATTTCACATATTTATTTTAACATATAATTTAACATATAATTGATTTTAATAAAATAAATGTGGTTAGGACAGATTAAGTGGCCGTGGGGCGGCCGTGGCGTAGTGGTAATGGCAGTCGTCCCCGATCGGAAGGTTGGAGGTTCGAATCCTGGTTCCCCACACCATGTGTCGTTGTGTCCCCGGGCAAGACACTTAACCCCGAGTTGCTCCCGGTAGGACTGGATGGCGCCTTGCATGGGTCTGCCGCTACCGGTGTATGAATGTGTGTATGAATGGGTGGATGGTTGGTATTGTAAAGAGCTTTGGGGCCCCTCATAGGGGGCTGGAAAACGCTACATAAATAAGCTCCATTTACTATAAACATATTTTTCTACGTTTGGGACAAGGGGAAAAAATATAGTAAAAAAGGGATCCTTCGCACTCCTTCCCACACCTTCCCACACCTTTGCACTCCTTCGCACTCCTTCCCACATCTTCCCACACCTTCCCACACCTTTGCACTCCTTCGCACTCCTTCCCACATCTTCCCACACCTTCCCACACCTTGGCACTCCTTCGCACTCCTTGGCACTGGCACTCCTTAGTTATTAGTTATTTAGTACACAAAGAATGGGATTAACAATAACATTTTTATGGGTACCAGCACACATTGGGATAAAAGGAAATGAGACAGCAGATAAGATGGCAAAGAAGGCAACTCAAACTCAGATCAACTTCACAGTAAAAACAAGTAAATCAGAGGCAAAAAGTATCATTAAACAAAGACTGAAGAAAGAATGGCAGAAAAGATGGGATGAAGAAAGTAAAGGAAGATGGTTTTATGGGATCAAAATGACAGTAGGTGAAACACGAACTGGAAGAAGGAGCAGAAAAGAGGAAAGATTAATAACAAGACTAAGATTTGAACACACAGGACTTAATTATTCATTATTTCAAATAAAGAAACACAATACAGGCAAATGTGAGCACTGTGGACAAGATGAAACATTGCA
>JBBPBX010060816.1:0-11232 GCA_038048925.1 Garcialebias charrua
CCCACAACTCTTCTCCGAAAGGTAAAATAAAATAAATAAATAAAACTATTCTCCGAAAGGTCCTGATTGTAACGCAAGTAACGAATGTAAGGTTTTGTTAGTAACTGTAATATATTACAGTACAGGCATTTTCAAAGTAGTGCGTTACACTACTACGTTACTGAAAAATGTAATGTCATTACTGTAACGCGTTACTTAATGTCATTACTGTAACGCGTTACTAAGTACTGTAACGCGTTACACCCAACACTGCTGAGCTGTAAGGCGAAACTCTGTTTAACGATTGGTCTATGTTCCTACCCTCACCTATGGTCACGAGCTCTGGGTAGTGACCAAATCAGATTGTGAATACAGGCAGTTGAAATGAGTTTCCTCTGCAGGATAGCTGGACTCTCCTTAGATATAGGATGAGAAGGTCAATTATCTGGGAGAGACTCAGAGTAGAACCCCTGCTCCTCAAAGTCGAGAGGAGCCAGTTGAGGTGGTTCGGGCATCTGGTAAGGATGCCCCATGGGCACCTCCTTAGGGAGGTGATTCAGGCATGTCTGACTGCAGGAGAACCCGGGGAAGACCAAGGGCATGCTGGAGAGACTACAGTATGTCTAAATAAAGGTTGAATGAATGTCTCTCGGTTGGCCTGGGAACACCTTGGAATCCTTCCAGAAGAGCTGGAAGAGGTGGCTGTGGAAAGTGATGTCTTGGCCTCCCTGCTCAAGCTACTGCCCCCGTGACCAGACTTCGAAATAAGCAGAAGATAATGGATGGATCTGTTAATTCAAGAGCCCCAGTCTTGTTCATCTTGTATCTACCATCAAGACAATGAAACAAAATGATTAATTTCGAAAAGATTTCTGAAGAACAGCTGGACTTTGTTTTCAAACATAACTAACTGGTGTTTAGATGCTGAAAATAATCTGGCTACAAAATTAGACTTCAAATAAATTATTAACACGAGTGAGAAAACATGCATTTCTTATAACAGGAGTCAGGTCAGTTTTATTTTTACAGCCGAGACATGTCAAACTGATTCTTGCAGATTTGGGTTTTGCACAGCAGTCAAATGAACTGGTTTGGTTTAAAAAGTAGAAAAGAAAATCTGTGTCACCGGCTTGTTCTGGTATTCCAGAAATTTTAGGTGCAACAACCAGCTATCATTAACAAATTACAATCACAACACTGTAGTTAGATTTTACATGTGCTACTTTCTCAAGTCATTTTATATCAATTTTGCACAAATATAAACACGGAATGTCAATGTTACAGCTATTGAGGCTTAAATTTAACGTTTAATTGTGTAAATAAAGCCAAGCAGAAATTGACCCAATTAAATTTGAAGCTTCACATTGAATACAGGGCCCACAAGGATGTGTGCTGAGCCCCCTTCTATTCACCCTGCGAACACACGACTGCACACCATCATACAGCTCCAACCACTTCATCAAGTTTGCGGATGACACAACAGTGGTGGGTCTCATCAGCAACAATGATGAGACGGACTACAGGAACGAGGTGAGCCGCCTGGCCTTGTGGTGCGGACACAACAATCTCACTCTCAACGTGGAGAAGACAAAGGAGATTGTTGTGGACTTCAGGAAGAGGGATGCCCAACATGCCCCTCTGACCATCAACAGCACCACAGTGGAGAGAGTGGACAGCACCAAGTTCCTGGGAGTGCACGTCTCAGAGGACCTGTCCTGGAGCAGGAACACTGCATCACTGGCCAAGAAGGCTCACCAGCGCCTCTACTTTCTCCGCAAGCTGAAAAGGGCTGGAGCTTCAACCCCCATCATGTGCACCTTCTACAGGGGTGCCATAGAAAGTGTCCTGACCAGCTGCATCACGGTGTGGTTTGGTGCATGTACTGCATCCTGCCGCAAGAGCCTCCAGCGCATCGTGAGAGCAGCTGAGAAGATTGTCGGCACCTCCTTCCCCTCACTACAGGACTTACACAGCAACCGCCTCACTCGGAAAGCCCTCTGCATGGCAGGTGATCCCACACACCCACTACACAGCTGCTTCAGCCTGTTGCCTTCAGGGAGGAGACTGAGGAGTCTCCAGGCTCGAACCAGCAGACTAAATGACAGCTCTGTTCATCAGGCAGTCAGGATGCTTAACTCTCTGCCTGCTCTGCCCTCCCTCCCACTTGTACTGCCTTAACACTAAAAACTTTCACACATTACCACACAACACAAAGATTTTAACACTGGACTCTGTGTCATCAAAACGGGTTATTCACTCAACTCACGGTCATGTGCTCATTCAGTTTGCACTACTTCTTATATTTGCACTAATGTTTGTATTACATTACTGCCTATAGTCATACTACTGTTTACATTCACTGTTTACATTTATTACTACTGTTTACATTCATTACTACTGTTTACATTTATTACTACTGTTTACATTTATTACTACTGTTTACATTTACACTACTTTTTATATCTACACTACTGCTGATATATATATTTTTTACTAGCCTTATTGCATATGCCACTTTACCTCTATACCAATATCAACTACCTCATACATATACTGTGTACATAAACTTCATATGCTGCTTTGTCACTCTATTACAAATGTCAATGCCAGAACTTTCATTTTATTTTATAGATATACTTTTTACACTTTTATACTACTATGCAAAAAACTCAGGACAGTATTACACTTTTGTTATTTCATTTTATGCTTATGTTTATTAAATGTTTAGTGTTTTAGTGTTGGTGTAACTTTTCATACTTTCATACTACTACTATGCAAAAACTACTATGCAAAAACTCAGGACAGTATTACACTTTTATTATTTCATTTTATGCTTATGTTTATTAAATGTTTTAGTGTTTAAATGTTTACTGTTGCACCGAGGGACAGAGAGAAATGCAATTTCAATCCTGTGTATGTCCTGTACATATTGCAGTTTTGACAATAAAGTTGACTTTGACTTTTGACTTTGACTTCTGAGATGAGACACTCTTGACAGCAAGGAGAAGAAACATTACTCTAAGTTTCCTTGAATATTCACTGCATCTACTGCAATTTAAAGTTAATTACTCCCTGGTTTGAAGTAGTCAAGTTTTAGCAATAGTTTAAGTACAAAGAACGAATGCAAACAGATTTGGTTGTTACAAAAATCCCCAGGTAATACCGTCCTGTGCACACCCCAGCCATAGAACACACCCTAATAATCTGCCACCCTTGTGTTATTGTTCCTTAAGAACAATCTGTTAACAAAAAGGCTCCTACTGTCAAGCCCTAAAGCTATGGTTATATAAAACCCAGAGAATACCAGTTTTTTTTTTTTTTTGTATTAAAAACAAATAGACCCTTGAGGCAGCACTCATTTTTAAATGCAACATAATCACATTCAAGTGAATTTAGAAATCCAACAATTCAAGAGTTGACATGTTTTGCAACTGCAAAGGAAGTTTGATTAAAAAGGTAGTCGCTCTCTTACTCTGGCATGAATAAATATCCAACCAGGCTGCTGCTGTAACAATTAAAAAAGTACAGAAAAACCCAGTGGCAAGAAATATCAGCCCATTTGCAACTTATCCAAGTGCAAAACAGGTACACACTAAACACATAACATGTAAACAGAACACTGGAGTTACTGAGCAAGGAACGTAACGAACTATCCTGCCGTGTATCTCAGAATGAGATAAAACAAACCATTGTAGTTTACCGGTAAACAGAATTCAGTGGGATTTTTAACATAGGAGCCAACTCTGCCATGTCTCACCGTACAAGTAGCTGTGTGGCCCCACCAATCATATCTTTACACAAGAGGAGCTAAAGTATTTATATACCTTTAGGGTTTATCCATTAAAGTTTTACTTTAATGGCGTACTGCTACACGGCTACATAACTCAGCTCAGTCCTCACCTCCTTCTACAGGTGTGCAGTGGAGAGCCTCCTGTGCGCCAGCATCGACGTGTGGCATGGAGGCTGCACACCTGCAAAAAGAAAAGCTTTGCAGAGAGTGGTGAAGGCTGCACAGAAGTCTGTTGGAGTCAACCTCTCCACCATCACAGACATCTACACCTCCAGATGCAGGAAGAGAACCACCTGCATCATGAAGGATCCCGCTCACCCAGCACACACACTTTTTTGCCCCACTCCCCTCAGGCAAGAGGTTGTGGAGCATTGATTTAAGAGTTTATTAATGTTTTTCTGACTAAATGTTTATCAATTTTTATGTTAAGAGTTAATGCTTAATGCAACACTTGTGAGAGAAAACATTTTAGGTTAGTGTCAAGATGTTTCATTAAACTGTTTCTTGAAGTGGGGGGTTTGTGCAGTCTTACCAAAAGCCCGGAATTTCTTGGAGGGATGGGCCCGTCCTTCTTTGAAAAGCCATAAGGTCTTTGATGAGTGAATGCATATCACCCATCCTACTTCAAGCCTGGCAGTTCTTCTAATAAAAGGGAGTGAGGCACACAATGTGTTTCCATGTATCTCACAGCCAAGTTTGTAAGATGTTGATGAGTTGCCGTTAAGGGCAAACTGACCCGTGCCTAGTACCACTCAGACAAACAAGTTTGAGTGAAGTCATCACATGCATCCCACAAGGTAGAAAACGGTTACAGCGCACTTAAGAGTTTTTGAGGGTCTGATGAGAGTCCTGATCAGACATCGAGCTGCATGATGTATATTCCACGCCAAACTGTGAGGCCCTCCCAGTTGTGTCAAAAGGTGAGGAATAATGAGTTACATCAATGCCTAAGTTTGTGTGTGCTGTTAGTACTGTGGCGAGATTAAAACAGACACTTTGATCTTAGCAGGAAAACTGTTTGTATGTTTATTGTATATCTGAAGAGATGTACAACTGTATGTTTTGTCTTTGTTGTTTCTTTTTTCTGTCACAAGACTTCTTTAATAAATATTCACTATTTTTAATTAAGTCTGATGTGTGTGAACTTTTTCCAAACAGCCGTGCCTATCCTAAAACGAACCTGATTTAAAATATGATAAAACATTAACCATTTGGGTTGATCTGAAATATCATAGAACAAGCATAAAGTGCAGAACCACTAGACTGAGGAACAGCTTCTACCCCGAGGCCGTTAGACTCATGAATATCTAACCAGAAAAATCACTACCAGTACCGGTAATGACACTTTAACTGTACTACTGATTATCCATGTTGCTGATTTCTTACGCATAAGCTGCTATACTCATACCCATTTGCTCAGAATAGACTCATGTTCAGGCTGCTGTTTACACTATTGCATCGTATTATATTATTGTTAGCATACATCTTAGATTCTTGTATGTATGCAGTTTTTTTCGTGCTTTATATTTTTGCCGTTTTTGGGTGTAACTAGGACCTTGAGTACACAGTTCCCTTATCAGTCAGGTCTCTTGGTGCAACACTATTGCTATGGGAATTGCGCCCCCATGCGATTACCTGAAGGAATACATTCACGCCTTTACGGCAGGAGGCGTCAGCATCACCCCAGAGACCCCGCCCTCTGGGTACTTAAGACGCAGACGCCCATCCTACTTTCTCTTTTTGCCCTTCACCTCGCTTAAACCTGAACTTCGTGGGACTTCTCTGTTGTCACATTGCTCGACCAGAGGTGAGCTTGCTCCCTATGCGGAGCGTACAGAGAAATTTCCTGCGTATTGCTGGGCTGGCGAAAGCTAGTCCGGCACATTTTTCCTTAACCCCGAAGTTTTCTTCTCTTCTCTCCGCAGACTGCTTCGCTCGACGGCGCTAACTGCGTCACATCGCTACCCACTAAAAGTCGTAGCAGGCTAGCCAGCGAAAGCGACGCGACGGAGGAGAAGTCTCGGACAAGGTTTTTAAGAAAACTTGCTTCTTTTTTCTCTGACATGGCTCCTAAGAAGGGAAAGCGAAAGCCAAGATTTATGAAAAAGGCTAGCGGGAAAGCGAAAGCCAAGATTTATGAAAAAGGCTAGCAGGGCTGCGAGCCCCAGCTCGCGCACCTGCCCCAGCGGCTGCGGTTTTTCCTTTTGGCGACAGACACCCACAAGGCCTGTCCTGGCTGCCTGGGGATGCTGCACGCAAAAATGGCGTTGGACGCACCAGACTCTTACCCACACTGCAGCTAGATGCTAGAGGCGATGAGGAGACACAGAGTAGACTTTGTGGCCAAAGCCATGGGCGCAACTGCAGCGCCAACAGACCCGGACCCCACAGAGGCTCTCACTCCCACGCCGGAGCTCGAGAGCATGGATTTGGAAGACAGTACTCGGGTCAAATGGGGCAACAGCCCGGATGTGGCGGCTCCAATCGGGGAATCGACAGCTGAGTTTGACACTCGAGGCATGATGAACGCGGATGAGATCTCGCTAACAGCCTCAGGTCAAATTTCTGGTGATGAAGCCGACAACGAGTACGAAAGAGAGGTGGAGGACCTCTCACACAATCCAGCGCCAGTGCTGCCAGAGACGACACCTCCATCCCCGCTCTGTTCGACTTGTGCCGCAGAGCGGCGGACGCGCTGCAGATCCCTTGGCCAGAACCTCCACCTCATCAACAGGTCACGAGGTTGGCAGGAAATCATTTTTATGCCAAGCAACAATCCACAACAAGGCATAGGATGCCCATCTTCCCGGATTTCCTCACAGAGCTGACTTGCACCTGGGCTGAACCAAAGGCTCCCATGCTGCTCCCGCTCTCACAGTTCCTGGACGTGGCTGGAATGGAGGCAGCAGGAATAGCCAACGTGCCACAAATGGAGGACACGCTCGCATCTCACCTGGCCCCCAGAACTTCTGGAACAAAACCAACTTTGCCCAGTAAAGCCTGTCGAGCCTCAGCTGCACAGCTCGAGAAGTGTTACAGAGCTCAGGGCCTCGTAGCACGCGCCATGAATGCATCCGCCATGATGCAGGCGTACCTGTTAGAAAAGCTGCAGGAGCTCCAGGTGACGACAGACAAACAGGCTACCACGGAGGTGCTAGAAGAAGCATGCAGGGCCACAGACTTTGTGCTCCACATGATGGGGACAGCAGCCATTCACAAGGCAGGTGTATGGCTGAGGTGGTCATTGCCCAACGTCATCTGTGGATGACTTTGACAGACCTTCCGGAAGGTCAGCGGGTCCAATTTCTACACCACTCGATAAGAGCCGACGGGACTCTTCGGGAGAGCCCTGAACCGGATACAGACCAGGCTGGAGCAGAGGCGTAAACAGGGTGAGGCCCTCCGGGAAGGCATGCCGAGGAGAGCTTTTGCCTCCCCCAGGGAGACAACAGGGAGCAGAACCGTGCAGCCTCACGTCATCCTCCGCAGAAGACGCCAGCGTACGAGGGGGAGCACCGGCAGAGACCTCCACCAGGTCTACCTCAAGCCGGTCAGTCCTGGAGTAGGAACAGATTTGTCTCCCGCCAGGCGGTCCAACAGAGGACCTCTTCGGCGAATCGTGATGCAAGACAGAAGCGAGCCTGACGAAACAGGCCCTCTGCTCAGTTCTGCTGGCTTATCCTCCCAAGTGGTACGGGAGCCAAAGTTTACATGCCCAGACTTTATTTGTAAGAGAATACAAAAAGCTAGTGACTTTACTGTATGCACAAAACACGAATGTTCTGATGTATGTGAAATAAAGTCAAACGGTTATTGCACAAAACACAAAAAAACACAAAATAAAAATTGAAAGAACAGTTTTGCCCGGTTTCTTGACAACAAAAAAAAGTGTGATCAACAACTAGTGCTGGACGATAATTCAATAACGATAAATATCGCGATATACTTTTATTCAATAACGATGATATGAAGTTTAAGCATATTTTCGATATTTCGATAGGATTTTACAACTTTTTCTGACGTTTTTCTCTTTCTGTTCGGGTTGGAGCGGCTGCTTCAACAACCCGCCCGGACAGAAAAAGCTGTGACACAAAACGTGCGTGATGACGTCGTTGTTACGCAGCGCTCAGTCCAGCAGCAGGCGTTAGCGGTAGCAGGCTAAAAGCTAAGCTAGTCTCCAAAGCGCGTTAAGTTTTCGCTTCAAAATGAGTCAAACGAGTGCTCATGACCATCAGAATGTGACTGAACAAAGTTTCACAAGCGAAGAGAAAGAGACGACATCACTGATGAGAGGAAAGACTAATTCGTCGGTGTGGACGTAGTTCGGTTTTACTGCAGGTCTCATCTGCAGCGAGTCCTCGGTTTGTTTATTTTTCAAAACGTGACAGAGTCGTTCTAATATGGCTCTGGTTCTAACTAGCGGTGGAAACATCTATTCTAACTTGTTTAATCTGAAGAGTTTCCACTCGATAGAATATGATGAGAGTCAGAAGATGAAGAATAAAGTTTGAGCCAACGTTTCCCTGAAACTACGACGTAAACAAACAGCCCCAGCAGTGCTGCATGTTTTTTTTAATTGAAAATAAAACAGATTCATCAGAATAAAAAGAAAGAAAAACACTGAATGAAAAGGTGCAGAAAGACGAAAATAGTGTTATATCTGCCCCTTGTTTAAAAAATACAAAATAACTACAAACAACCTTCACTTCACCTGCACCACACCTTCCCAACAACTTTGATTTAATCATCTTTTAAAACATATAAATAGTTTTATAAATGTTTATGATGATATCAAATCAACACAATCCTGTTTCCTGATTTAAACTCAGCTCCTTCACACTAGTTCTAAATGAAGATTTTACAAACATTTACATTCCCTTCAGGGTTTAATAACTTTTTAAACAAAATGTAATTGAATATTTGGGGGTAATATTTTTTTTAGTTTTATACATGACTTGTAAAATACTATGTTCAACCAAATCATAACATTTTAATAATTTCAATTGATGAAATAATATATTTGTTGGGTGACCATAGCACTTCCTAATAATAATTCTTACAGCTCTTTTTAGTAAAATAAAATTAGGATTTGTAATAGTTTTGCATGCTTTTCCCCAAACTTCAATACAACAGATTAAATATGGAACAATCATTACATTATACAATATATTCAAAACTTTGTCATTCAAAAACTATTTTACTTTATACAATAATGTAATTGATTTTGTTATTTTTATTCTTAAGTAATTTCCATGAGATTTCCATGTCAGCTTCTCATCAATAACTATACCCAAAAGTTTTATTTAATTAACTATGAATTTCAATGCTGTAAATTTTAAAGTTCTTGTTTAAAGTTAAAACTATTAATATTGACACAGTTGAGAATTTTATGCCGAGAACGTTCATGCTCAATAATCCAGGTACCAAATCCAATACCTGTAATTCTCAGTTGGGTCATCTGGAAACTGGATGGAGGGTGAAACGTTTCTATAAAAAACTGTCCATGACCCGACAGAATTATTGGGTTGAGAATTTTATGTTTATTTGATGGTGATTTCCATCTTTTTGGAGGCTAAATACAAATACAAGGTGAACATCAATTTATTTGTATAGTTTATAGTTTTTTTTAGGCTTTTATATTGTTTATATCGATATCGAATTATATCGATATCGACCGAAATTAAGAACTATATCGTGATAAAAATTTTGGCCATATCGTCCAGCCCTATCAACAACACAACTCCCCTCTGATAACTAACACTATGAAAGGTGGGGGCTGCCAACCCCCCTCCCTCGTGGTCCACGGGGTGCTAGATCAGAACAATAAACCCTAGCAGGTTGCCCCGAGACCGTCTGCAGCAGACAGACCCCGAGGCGTCTGCGAGCCGGTAAACCGGCTCTCACGAGACCGGGTGAGGGGGGTCAAACTTTTACCCCCCTCACCGCCGGAACTCAGGGGGCCGACAATACACAAATCCCCCAAGCTTGCAACACGTCCGCATGCCCGGAGGGCGTGCCGACAGAACATGGTGGCCATGACAACGTACCGTCATGGCCCCCCAAACGTTTTTCAGCGGATGATAGCGCTGAGCCACGAGGAGGCTACAACAGGAGCCTGCAGGCCTGGGCCAGACTCACAGGCTGACAAAAGGGACAACAATAATGCTGCAGGAGTTGTAAATAAACGTTGTTACAAAACAGGAAGTGCACCTGGGCCGAATCAGATACTTCTTCCTCGTGCCCGAGAAAGCCTGGACCTAATGAAATCATCCAGGTTTGTAGGTGCTGAGCAGAAAAATGATATTCGTGCAATTTTAGGCTCTCAAACTGGAACTGGCCTTTCATCTTGTAAAACCAGCAGGCCGTGCACGACCAGTGAACCTGCAATGTGTGACCAAGCTCAACGCACTAGCCCAGCTGTGCTTTTAAATAACATCCCCTCATCGGGGGGTTTTCAGCTCAGTCATAATATTGCAAAAACGCGCCCAGATTACCGTATTTATGGACGTATGGTTCACCACCACCTTGGTCAAAACACGCCCTTAGGGGAAACGTGCCTGACACAGCTCCCTGGAGTCAAAGCCGGCTCCAGAGCAATGGTGGAGCCGGAGGCTTGTGAACCAGACCCGGCCACGGAGCGGCCTGGAATCCGGAGGTCTGTTCGCATACAAAACCTGCACGCCCTACGTGCTGTGCCTCTCACTAAACGGAGCAAAAGCAGACGTTCTGGCCCACGGCTGACCAGCAGAGGCAATGCATTGCACCTCTCCCCCAGCACCCCCAGTACGGGTGGCGCGGGAGCACACTTACAGGAAGGACCTCTCCCTAATATTGTTGGCCCCCAGGAGGTAGGGGTGTAACGATACACAAAACTCTCGAGATGAGACAAATTACAGAGTTTGCGAGAACGAGACGAGATTTTAATATTAGTTCAAGAAAACTTCAAAGATCGGTTTTATGCCGCAAAAAGGCTTTTATTCTGTTTTAACATGTATTACAAACTCAACTGATGTCTTCATTTTACTGATTGAATCTCCTTAGACCTTAGAACGTTCAACTTTGTTTAAAAAAAATAGATATTCACGCAGGACTTTCCAAAAATTGAACATAAATATCCGCATCAGCACTGAATCTGCAGCCGTCACTCACCAGTGTTGCCAGATTGGGCGGTTCACCGCGATTTTCCTTCTGACTTTTGCGGGTAAAGAGTGCTTTGGGTGGGTGGGACTCTATCTGGCAACACCGGTCACACCGGTGTTTACACAAGTGTGTCTTTACATCCGGGGCAGCGTCGGCAGCGCCGGGACCCTCCATCAATGTAGAGGCGTCTGCGGCACCGGGACCCTCCATCAGTAGTTGGGGCGTCTTCTATAGCAACTTCATCCGGCGAAGCCATGCTGTCCGTGACGCTGACTTGCTAGGGGCTGCTAGCATTAGCGACTCGCGAGACAACGTTACCTCTC
>JBBPBX010060817.1:0-17248 GCA_038048925.1 Garcialebias charrua
TTGAGTCTTTCGTGGCTTTGAACTGGTTGCAGGAGTTTTATTGAAATCTTTAAGGAGGAGTACTCTTCTTATGCTGCCATTCGGTAGAAACCGGAACCGGAACTCCCGTGTTGTCTATTGTTGGTCCTTTTTTTAAAAAAAATTTTTTATTTATCCAGAGAAGGAACAAGTCCTAGTTAGGGATGGGGCAGATCCGATCCAGTATCGGTATTGGTATCCGATACCAGCCTTGTTTACATATCGGATTTTCAGAGCAGAGACTGCCATCTTTCCGATCCATGATACACTGCAGTTGTCTTCAAACTATGGAATGGATTTCCTGAACGGAGGCGTGTTTTATGAGCCCAGAGTAGTAAGACCCGCCTCACATTCAGGAAATCCATTTCCTAGTTTGCCCCTTGCAGCCAGGTAAAACGTGAGTAAACACAGAGAGGACTGGAGGACTGTGGCTAACGGCTAACCAACTTTTCATCTTGGCATCAGAGTCGGTCAGAGTTTATTGATTTTTGCATGTCCGCGAACATGTCTGCTGTGTGGATGTGTTTTACTCTTGAAGCACCGCAAAGCAAGACAGCAGCGACGTGTACGTGTCTGCAGAGCCGCGTGCGTGTCTGCAGAGCCGCTGTCCAGAGAGGAGGAAGCTCCGTCGCGTCATATAATACCACAAACGTGATGAAACATTTGAAAAAGACCACAGTAAAGAGCATGACGATTGTTTAGCCCGGCGGGAGAAAGACAAACGGAGCCGACAGAAATCACTTCTGGACTCGTTTCAACAGCAAGGTAAACTTCCGCTGGACAACGTGAAAGCTAAAGGGATAACCCAGAAACTGCTAAACAACTTGTCAGGAACACTGTCAGCCAACCTGTGGGGTTTGCTGGAAAAGATTGTGACTTTGCTGGAACCCTTTGAGGAGTTAACCAGAGAAATCAGCTCAGCGAGCTCCTCTGCAGCTGATGTGATCCCAGCGTCACCATTTTAAACAGCTGCTCGCTGATAACAGTGTGGACAGTGGCATCAAAACTTTGAGAAGCAGCCTCCTCCAAGCTGTCAGCAGGTGATTCCATGACATCCAAAGTGAACCCCTGTATGCTGTTGGACAGGTGAGGCATATTTTTGAATGTCTTGTAAATGTCTCCAAAGCTCTGTGGGATTATGAAAAACAAAAGGCTGAGCTGTGGCAGCCATCTTAAACTGGATGTACTTTAAAAGTCAACCAGTCGTAGAGAGCCCTTCAGTGATTATCTCTTGAAAGTTTAATCAAAATCTGTCCAGCGGGTCATGAGATATTTTGCTAACAGACGGCACCATTGATTCCAAATAAATAACGTTATAATTTTAAAGAAAGATCTTATGCATTCTACTAGTCCCTTGAATATGCTTTGGGAATGAGTCTCAGCTACTACCGCACCACATTTCATCTAGATTTTTTGTCAAATTGACTGAGTTGTAGTCAATTTTGTGTTGTTTTCAGTTGGCTGTGGCAGCCATCTTAAACTGGATGTACTTTAAAAGTCAACCAGTCGTAGAGAGCCTTTCAGTGATTATCTCTTGAAAGTTTAATCAAAATCTGTCCAGCGGGTCATGAGATATTTTGCTAACAGACGACACCATTGATTCCAAATAAATAACGTTGTAATTTTAAAGAAAGATCTTATGCATTCTACTAATCCCTTGAATATGCTTTGGGAATGAGTCTCAGCTACTACCACACAAATTTTATCTAAATTTTTTGTCAAATTGACTGAGTTGTAGTCAATTTTGTGTTGTATAAGTTCAGTTAGCTGTGGCAGCCATCTTCAATTGGATGTACTTTAAAAGTCAACCAGTCGTAGAGAGCCCTTCAGTGATTATTTCTTGAAAGTTTAAACAAAATCTGTTCAGTTGTTCATAAGATATTTTGCTAACAGACAGATGCAGAATACAAACATAATTGTTGACTTTTGGAAGCATGTGATGAAAAAGAGACTGGGTGAAAGTAACTACAGTACTTAAAAGTACCGGTAGTTAGTTACACGTTTTGTGTTAGCAGAATTTGCACAGCCAAGAGAAGATTAATCTTCTCTCTAAGTACAGTGTATACAAATACTGTATATTTATGCATGCCCAAAAAGGCAACTTGAGGTAAGTTTTATTAATGTTGGATAAGTTTCTTAGTTACAATTAAATCCTGCTAACACAAAACGTGTTTTTTTATTCCTTGCTTTAAAGTGGATATTAGTGGCTGAGGCTGTAATAATTTATTACAGCCTCATAAGGCACCTGAATGGTATCGGATCGGAAAAGTATCGGTATCGATCGATACCCAGTTTTACAGTATCTGTATCGGATCGGAAGTGAAAAATGTGGATCGGTGCATCCCTAGTCCTAGTGCAGTGTTTTTCAAAGTGGGGGCCATGGCCCCCTGGGTGGCCACCAGGGGGCTTCAGAAAGCTGGAGAAAAGAAGATTCAAAAAATTGTAATAATAATAATAATTTCCTACAAGGGCAATCTGTATCTGTCATTTCCAGAGAAATACACTTAAGAGAGAGGTTAGATTTCTGTTGTTTTGTTCTTCTGGTCAACAGTTTGTTGAAAAGTTTTTTTTTTTTCTTTTTCAGTGGGAATATAATTCAGTGTTTAAAACGTTAACATTTTTATGGTCAGCAGCTGTAATAATTAATTGAGTATAGTGAATAAAAGTTAAAACATTCTAAATGTTGATGTTTCTTTACATATGTTGTAGCATTTTTAGTGGGTTTGCGAGGGGGCCTCTGCCAGCTAATGGTATGGAAAAGTTTGGAACCCCTTTCCTAGTGAACAGATGTAGTTTTGTTGTAGTCAACGTGGATTTTTTTCTGCAATTAAATAGTTTGAAAATTTGGTCTAATTGTCAAGTGTAGGTAGCTTTTATCTGTGGTTTCTACCTGTGATTATTTTCATTGTAAATTTATGTTGTTTCTCCACACATCTTTTCTTGTTTTTAAAATCTGTTGTGATTTTAAAGTTTGGTTGACGTGGGGGGGGAAGTTTTGCAAACTAGTGCTTACATGTACTACCACAAATCTCCCTTAAGCTGTAGATTGATTGATCTTTATAATAAATGCCCCCCATCCCCCTCTTCTTTTTTTTCTTCCTGTGGCATTGTGCAGCCATGATGTGTAGGAGCCCACGCAGTTTTCAGAGGTTGTCAACTCACTGACGAGAGAATACTGGAAAAACAATTGTTGGGGGATTTTTGCTTCAAGACTGTGAAGAACAGAAGCATCTTCCACTTTGTCTCAGACTTTTCTTTAGTGCACAAGTGATAAAAAAATATATATATTTAAGATTTTGAGCAAACACTACAAATTGAAAAAGAAAATGGCTCCTATGAGCTCCTATACCTATGAATATAATTTAACTTTTTACACCACAGGCTAAGCTGAAGAACAAACCAGCGTGCAGCTGCACTAAAACTTCTCGTCAGCTTCTTATTCATGAAGCTGGATACACCGTTTTAGGTTAAGTTAAATTTAGAGTTTGCATAATGCATCCTGTCAGGAGATATAATTAGCAATTGTCTGCAGTGTTAATCTCTTTATTATTCTGTTTAGCAAATCACAAAACGATACAGAAATTTCTCTATCTGGCCTCACCTGTTAGCACTTTTCCACAGCAGGCCCTCATGCAGCAAAGCATTTATTTTACAGGGCAAATGGAAGGTATTTTCCTGTGGTGATGACTTAGTGATGAGGAGCTGGTTCAAGACGAAATCGAAGGGCTGTAGCCATTCAACATTTTAGTAATTAAGTGATATTTTAATTAATCCATTTTTTTGGTTTTTTCCCTGTGTAATGATATTAAATTTGGATTGTTTTGAGTAATAAAACACATGTACATATTCCGTAACCCTGTTCGAAACATTTTTTGGGGAAATGCCCTCCTTGTGCCTTTATTAAAGTCTGCATCCCTCCTCTTGGCCCTCAGAACTATGTGCACATTTGTGGACACACATATACCAACAAATAGCTAAAAACAGTAATTAGTAGTTTATTTTTATTTCTGTGCCCTCCTGGAAATGCTTCTTTGACACTAAGTCAAAGGTAGGTGAGCTTCTCATCACAGCCAATATATTAGTCTCCTCATTCCTTATAAATGTTTACGTCAGTTAAGTAGGATTTAATTTCCTCTCAGTTTAAGATGCACATCTTTGAGGTTATTTACCAACTGCAGATCCACTGGATTGTTTTGTCTCCTGTGACTTGATACAACCCTTTGTTTATTATTTGTGCAATAGTACCGTTAATTGCTTGATTGAGGATGCAACATCTGTTTGTTGGTTTCATTTAGAAAACTGATCATCTCCACTATTAACACATCAATCTACTGTTTGTACAAAGTTGTTGTTCTGCCTTTCTAGAGAACTAATTTAGTTTAAAAAAAATACATTCTGCAGTGTATTTTCACCTCTTATTTGAAATGCCGGTAGTTCTAAACGCTTAACATTTTTAATCTTTTTGTCTTTGCGATCATCTTTATTTTTATTTTTTCATAATTACAGGCATTTTGTGTGATAGTATCTGTCCCTAGGGAACCACCAAAAAGTAAGGTTATGTGACCTTAAGGTTTTGTTTTTTTTGTCAATGAAGTATTGAAGTTACTTAATAAATTGTTTAAACCCTACAACAAACCATGAAATGTATTCGAACTGTAAAAAGAAAATGTACACGTCTAATATCCCAGAGCACAATAAATTATTAAAACATTAAATTGCTTTTTTTTGCAACACGTTTTCTTCCATTAGAGGCCCATTTACACCCAGGTAATTCTGAAGTAAATTATGAGCCATTTTCAGATGTTCAGCACCCTCCTTCAGAGAACATGCACCCTCTGAACTGTTCAGCTGATCCAAATGGACTCAGATGGACGAGCAGCCTCGATGGGGGGAGAGAGGAAGAAGAGATGACCGTTTGCACTGAGACATGTTTGAGTTTCTGCGGTGGCTGTTCTCTCAGAAGACAAAATGGTTCTAAAATCAAACCACGCAGCTTCACTCGTGCATTTCACATGAGCATAATCATTTCACTTTGCGTCTAATTAAGAGCCATTTCAAGCGTCCACAGAGGAAGGACATAGTCATGCATTGCAACTACACCTGTCCTTTCTCTGCAACGCATTAGCAAATGTTTTATCTTTTTCATATGCAAAACTATTGAAACTCAATTCAGTGCTTAAATAAATGCCATTTTATTTTCCTGAATACCATAACGTCCATCATTTTCTCTTTCTTTACTTCATCTGCCTCATAGTATTTGCACTCCACTGCAAAAAAAAAAAAAAAAAGTGGATATGTATTCATGCAGAGTAGAGCAGCTCAACCAATTGCATACAAATCCACTCAGTCACACACACTCCAGAGATTGTGACAAGGTAGACCTCATTTGTAAACATATTATAAAGTTAATTGCACAGTACATGTCAGCTGAGCTGCTGAGTCCATGTGGTTTTGTTCCCCTGATTTGCCGTCGCAGCTCAGCCGGTGCGCCTGTGATTCCAGAGCCAATGCACTGGTAATGACTCAGAGTCCCAAATGAGCGTCTGCAACATTTCATTTCATCTGCTCTCAGGTACGGAGCAACTACAGTTTTGACTAGGTCCTCCGCAGGGGAAAAGCAAAAGATTATCCAATAGTTTACGTGCTCGCTCTGTCTCCCATATTTTTGATTACCTCTCCGAAACCTTTTGGTTTTAATTTCACTCGCTGTGGAGTTGTGATTATTTTATGTAGATTGTTTACAAGCTGTGCAAAGTTTGGGAGAAACTTCTGGGTTAGGCAGAGAAGGGCCTGAGTGTAGAGCTTGGTGTTAAACGTCATCATCAGTGAGTTTATTAACATCTTTGCTTGGAAAATTCCTAAAACCTTCTGCAGTATTGCTTCAGGCGGGTGCTCTGGCCAAGTTGTGCCTGAATAATTCCATGAACTTCCATCTGTGGTTATACTGACACTGCCAGAAAGTTCAGCCATGACAGCGACTGAGAGCTGTTGCTGGAGGCAACATTGTAAAAACAGCTGACAAAGGCTGGCATTTGCAGCAGCGAGATAACAGAAGCCTTTTCTGGTTCAAAAACCTCCAGTGATGAGTATTTATTATTTAAATGTTCTTACTTGTTTTAGCAACTTTTTAGTTGGTTCTATTTTTATACTCCTTCCATCTTATCTGTTTCTCTTATCATCTGCTCCTCAGCAGCTGTGTTTCCAGTGATTGCATGCCCTAAACCCTCTACACAACCATTCACTTGTATTACTTCACAGTTTTTTTGGCACGTGACTAAAAATACAAGCGGTGTGTTTGTTTTTGTTTGTTTCACAAATGGCCATCATCAGCCCAGGCCCAAGATAACGTCATATGGACTGAGAATAAGAGGAACTGTGGTTCTGCATTTGTTCAAGTTAATCTACAGGTCTGTGATGAGCTGATTAGACAAGTGTGTGTTTGTGTGTTGATAATGTCTGCTGATGAGAACCTAACTACTCTGTCTAGCCCATTTTTTCCCAACTTGGCACTGAAACTGCAGCAAAAACATCTGATGACTTTTGTGTTGGCCTCAGTATTCTGGCTGCTGTGATCCTGCTGATTTTTTTCACAAAGAGACAGTGACAGATGAGAAAGTAGACACACACATCCATACAAACTGACACACATGTCACCATTAATTTGAATTTTGTCTGTCGACTTCTGTGTCTTCCTGTCTATCCCAATGCCCCAGGGACCCATCCCTGCCTGATGCCCTCAATAAGTTTTATGCACGTTTTGATGATCCAAACAGACCAACTAGCACCAGACTCACCTCATCACCAGACGAGGAGCACCTCAAAGTGACCGCAGCAGAAGTGAGAGGCAGTCTCAGAAGGATCAACCCTCATAAAGCTACGGGTCCAGACAACATCCCAGGGAAAGTTCTGAAGGAATGTGCGGACCAGCTCTGTGAGGTGCTGGCTGACATCTTCACCACCTCACTTGCACTGGAGTCAGTTCCCACCTGCCTGAAGACCGCCACCATCATCCCAGTCCCAAAAAGCTCCACAGTGACTGGTCTGAATGACTACAGACCGGTGGCCCTCACCCCGATAGTCGCTAAATGTTTTGAGAAACTGGTCATGTCCCACATCAAGACAGCCGTCAACATCAACGAGGACCCTCATCAATATGCATATCGTGAGAACCGATCAACAGAGGACGCCATCTCCTCCGTGGTCCACACTGCTCTCACCCACCTGGATCAGAAGGACTCATACGTGCGTCTGCTCTTTGTGGACTTCACATCTGCCTTCAACACCATGATCCCCCAAACTCTGATAGACAAACTATCCACACTTGGACTAAGCCCCTCTATTTGTAACTGGGTCTTAGACTTCTTAACAGACAGACCACAGTCCGTGAAGATCCACAACTTCTCCTCCTCCACCATCACCCTCAGCACTGGCTCTCCTCAGGGATGTGTGCTGAGCCCTCTTCTGTTCACTCTGCTCACATATGATTGTATAGCCACACATCCAGGCTGTCATATTGTTAAGTTTGCAGATGATACAGCTGTGGTGGGATGCATCACAGATAATGATGAATCCAGCTACAGACAGGAGGTGGAACATCTGGAGAGCTGGTGCAAAGAGAACAACCTTCACATGAATGTGAAGAAGACGAAGGAGATGATTGTGGACTTCAGAAGGAACAAACACACCCACACCCCACTGTATATAGGTGGATCTGCGGTGGAGGTGGTCTCCAGCTACAAATACCTGGGTGTACACTTGAATGATAACCTCAGCTGGAGCAATAACACCACCAGCCTGATCAAGAAAGGTCATCAGAGACTCTACTTCCTCAGACGGCTGAGACGAGCCGGTCTGAGAAGCCCAGTCCTCACCTCGTTCTACAGGTGTGCAGTGGAGAGCGTCCTGTGCTCCAGCATCAACGTGTGGCATGGAGGCTGCACAGTTGCAGAGAGAAAAGCTCTGCAGAGAGTGGTGAAGGCTGCACAGAAGTCTGTGGGAGTCAGTCTCCCCACCATCACAGACATTTACACCTCCAGATGCAGAAAAAGAGCCACCTGCATCATGAAAGACCTCACTCACCCAGCACACTCACTCTTTGCACCACTCCCCTCGGGACGGAGGTTGAGGAGCATCAAATGTAGAACCACTAGACTGAGAAACAGCTTCTACCCTGAGGCTGTCAGACTCATGAATAAATAAATAATAAGAATAAACACTGCAAAATGTCACATCATACTGATACTGTACTGATCTGTTTCTTGTTGCTGCGTTCATCTGTGACCATCTGCTCATGTTCGTGCTGCTGTTTATAATGATGTTTTTCTACTACATTAGGGCTTAGTGTATTACTAGCTGATGTGATGTCTCTCTTAGTTAATCCTAGATGTTATTATTGTATTTCTCTTGCATTTGTTGTTGGATGTAACTGGGACCCTGTGTACATAATCTCGTTTTCAACACATGTACTACATGCGGTGCAAATGACAATAAATTCTCTCTGACTCTCTGACTCTCTGACTATCCACAACTTTAACTGGCTAGACAACAGACACGCACAAAAATCTAAATCTTACTTCTTCTGTGTATTTATAAAATTGATTAAATCCACCTAGGTCCCAACGTGCCTGCACTGTGCTTTTATATTATTCACTGATTATGAATTCAACTGATTTATCTGCCCTTTGATGGCTTCATCTGCTTTTATTGGCACTTGCCAGATTTTGTCAAAGTGGGAGATATGCCTGTTGCGATGAACAATAAATCAATTAATCGCACGATAAATGAAATATATCAACCTCATTTTCATTTATCGGCTTTATCGTTTCTTCGTGTCTCTTTCTACTGAAGACACTGGATGACAAAAAGCTAAACTCCGGTGCTTTTACTGACCCTCGCTTTCCCTTTTTTCTTTACAATCTGTTTTAACCATCCAAAATCACATTTTTGGACTGCAGCTAAGCTGAGAAGCTAAACTAACAGACTGACCTCAGGGAAAAAAACTCAGTCTTGTCAAAGCCCTAAAATTCACGGTTGAAACCCGTGCCTTCGTGTAAAAAGTTGTTTTTCTCTGCAAAAAGATGCTGAGAACTTGTTTACTGATTTTTATTAAAAGCTTTGTGTGAAAAATGCTAAAGAGCTCAAACCACACCGAGCTTCCACCATTTTGAGAACTGAAAAACAGGAACGAGAGACAGCCCATGTCACATCAAGGGGCCTCCCTCCAATTTTTCTTAGCGACACACTGCATGCTCCCTCACTAACCATCCTTCTGTTCAAACAGTCTTATACTGCCATCCAGTGGTCGAAAAAAAGGTACAAAACGCAAAACAAATTAACAAACATTTCTTCTTAAATTTGTCAATAATTACTAATTGTCAAATTTTAAACAATATTATCGTTTATTGCAATAATGTCTGAGACAATTAATCGTCCAGCAACATTTTTTATCGTGACAGCCCTAGTGGGAGGAGCCTGTGTGTAATTCTGAAGTTGCAAATTTAGTTTTGCAACTTCACACAAGTCCAGATTCACTAAAGGTTTGTGCAGCTTTCATAGGTACTATTTAAGATTTTGCCCATCTATCTACAGTACTTTTCAAAACTCTAGCAAAAGGAGGTGTCCCTAAACTGTGCCACCAAACAAACTGGTGCAGTTTGTCCATATTTAAATGAGTTTAATTTCAAGCATGTAGAGAAAGAAAACATACTTATGTAATTTACTGACATGGCTAATAGGGTTTGATTCTCAGGGCCGGCATGTCACAGTATAACTGATCCCGTTATTATGTGTTGAGGGAGCACAGAGCACCCCTTAAGGTTGATTTATAGTCTGCACCACATTGAGATTTTTGTTGTCATTGTTGCAGTTGCATGACAAAAATTACATCTTCTTGTTTCCACACTGCCTCTGAGAACCTGCACTGTGCACAAGCTCCTGGCAGAACCTTTTACTGCAGGAGTATGTGCCATATATTACAGTATGACTAATCAGAACTTTAAGGACATGTTTATGTGGAAAAGCAGGTGAGCTACATTGCTCTCATTTTACGTTGACTGCTTCGATAAGGGTCTGATCAAGACTATTAGAAAAAGCAACCATCTTTATAACTATTACAGCACGTTCCCGCACCGTCTATCGGAAACGGTGACCATCTCTTTGTGACAAATTTGCATATTAGCATTTCTCTTGGGTTAATAACAAGAAACATCTGATCTTCCTCCTCCAACTCCTCCATAAAACATCCACTTGGACAACTGTACTGTGTAGTTGTTTCTGCTTGTTCATGATGTTCTGTAGTGGGAGGGCTTACCAGGTGTTCTGGCTGCAGTTTTACTTTAAAGTATGAAATAGCAAAGTAAAAAGAACGTCTAACAACGTCATGAGCAAGAACAGATGTCTTGAGTTCTGTCAAGTATGTAGCAAACTTAGAACAAACCCTACTGTGTTGGTAGCTGATGGACATATTTAGATTGTGTAGCAATTAGGGATGCATTGATCCACATTTCTTACTTCCGATCCGATACCAATACTTAAATCTGGGTATCGACTGATACCGATAATTTCCCAATCCGATACCGTTCAGGTAAATGAGGCTGTAATAATGAATTTTTTTGAACTGCGACTACTGTCTTAACATGGTGTGAGTTAAACCTTATGAAGACACTCTGGGCCTCACAACAGGAAACACCTAAACTTTAACAGCACACAAGATGCAGGTCTATATCACAGACGTCCTTCTCACTCATGGTGCAGCTGGAAAACTAAAATACCGCTAAGCATTATGGGAAAGACAAGAAAATCCACCCCCGTAGCGGTTAAGGGAAGTGGACTGTGTTGTCTTTCCCATAATGCTTAACGTGCATTATGTGCATGGTGCAGCTGGAAAAAAAAAAACGCTAAGCATTATGGGAAAGACAACAAAATCCACTCCCGTAGTGGTTAAGGGGAGTGGACTGTGTTGTCTTTCCCATAATGCTTAGCGGTTTTTTAGTTTTCCAGCTGAACCATGAGTGAGAAGGATGTCTGTGATATAGACCTGCCTCTTGTGCGCTATTAAAGTTTGGGTGTTTCCTGTTGTGAGGCCCAGAGTGTCTTCATTGGGTTTAACTCACACAATGTTAAGACGGCAGTCACAGAATATGGTGGAACACATGCGCTCTTTGAAGCTGGATCGGAAATATCGGCAGGTTGGATCGGAAAATCCGATTCTTAAATTATGCTGGTATCAGATCCCGATACTGGATCGGATCGGCCCCATCCCTAGTAGCAATTAGAGCTGTTATCTGTGTTTAGATTTACAATATAAGTTTACAGTTTAAAATACTTTGAAAACATTAGAGTGAGAAGCAAAAAGTATTGATACTACCTTCAGCTCAGATGTCTTGAGAGCACATGATTGTTTGGACTGCTTTGATTTTTGTTGCCTCTTGTCTGGCTATGAGGATCACCACTGTCCAGAGGGGATTACCTTTTGACAGGGATTATATATTGTAATTAAGAGGCATGGTGTTGGTGTTTATCCTGTAGCTGACGGGATGTCACAAGAATTGATGTTATGTTGGGGTCTTTCTGCAGTCTGCACATTCTCCTGATGGTTATGGAGGAGACAGTTTATCCCACTGGATGCATTAACTTAGCCTTCTGTTTTCACCTTTTCACCTCCTACTGTCGACTCCTCACACCTCCCACTGTGACAGGCAGAGCGATGAGGGAATTCTTGCACTTTCATTTAAGTCATTCTAATATGGATTCTACTTTCTCCGTATTCTCAACTCCGACTTGGTACACGTCATTTTGATTTATCCCCGTTTAGCTTTCTGAGCTCAGTAGTCTCAAGAAAAAAAGCTTTTCTTTCAGTCTCATGGTTGTTTGTCATCCCTGAGCAGGTGAATGGACCCACAGCTGTGGGATGAGGAAAGTTGTCTGAGATAGGCTTAGAGGGGTCTGGTGATGTCGCACAAAATAAATGAAGGCTCTAATTCCGTTTGACAGTCATCTAATAAAAAACAAATTTCAGGTATTAGAGTGACAAAGAGACGCAATAGGATCCACTTGACAGTAATTGCCTTTCAGCCAGTCCATTTCACTTGGATATAAAGTTCTATAGAATGAATTTGAGAGGGGGTGAGCAGTCAATAGTGATAGATGGAGAAACTTTGAGTGAGAGATCACTTTCAGCTCCCAACTTGAAGCATCCTTCATAACACGTGTGGTTCCATAATTACCACCCTATCATAGTTGACTAAACTTAAGGATCTTTTCAAATCTTTGCATGTAATTGTGATTAAAAGTTAGCTTGTGTTTCTTCTAACTGGCTTTTTAAAAGCAGTACTGTGTTTTGTTGGAAGTGCAGGGATCAGCGATGCTCTAGTTTTAAAATCACTTTAATATTACTCTGCCTTTGTTTTGGCCCTATTGGTTCAAAAAGTAAATTGAAACCTTCTGTTGGAAGACGAGCATAAACTAAAAAAATATTGACTTCTCTGTCATTTTCTGTTTAAGAAGGACCTAAATCAATATTTGTAGGAAATTGTTAGTTGCCCTTTTTAAGAGTACTGTATTTGTTTTCTGCTTAAATAGAACTACAGTACTTCCTTAGAGTTTGAATAATTGGGGTGGAAAAGTGATTAATCCAAGTGGTTTTCCAGAAACAATGCCGAAGACATCACAACTTCCAGCCTCTTTTTTGCTGCGCTTCATTGCTTGTGTTCAGAAATTTTGTTGTAGGGTTTTAAATGTTTTTGGTTGAAAATTGGAGATCTCCCAGCTGACAGACGGTACCAAAAGTATTCACTAAAAAAACATCAGTGATCATTACAACCACCAGACACAAATGTTTTAGGTTAAGGTAAAAGAGGAAAAGTTAGCTCAAAGCTGGTAGATTTTTCTCCTTTCTTCAAGCTGCAATGTCTTTTCCTACTGATATAAAGCTTGGTGCCACTTCTCCTTGAGGCCTGGTGTGACAAAACTCAGGGGGCATGTATTTTATTTTTTATCAAAGCAGAATCTTGTTATACTTAAGCTGCAACATACACAAGCATTGCCCTCCAACACAAAGTCCTTTATGTGACCTGTGTCCTCATTAAGATGTATTTTCTCGTCTTTATGAAATATTTCTGCCCTTCTCTTTGATCTATTTGGGGAAAAACTGTAGAGACTGATAATCATCAAGCTGCTAGTTTCCCCCTATTTAAAGATTTGCTCTTATCTGTTAAATCCCTGCTTGAATATTCAGTTTGATCAAGTCTTTCTTTTATTAATATCAGAAATTCATGTCTCGCCATTATAACTACAAATTGAAATCTTTAAAGCTTAAGGTTCCTCTGGTCCAAGATCATATTTTGCACAGAATTCTCAAGACCTAATAGACAGTAAAGTGGACATTTAGACAGCCCTTTTTATCTCATCTCACGCTAAAACCTGTTGTGAAAACGAGACCCCAGAGAGAACTGACTGGGAGAATAACAATCAGACTCAAATATAATGAAAGTGATTTATTTACAGTGTATAAATATTTATGTACAGGCAAGGATTAGGAAGCCTGTGAATGTAGGAAATGGGTTAGTTCCTTAACAAAGATCTTTGGCTGTAGATATTAATGTTGGTTCCTTGTTCCTTATGGTTTGTTTGGTTTGCTGCAGCAAGAGGAGGATGTGGAGGGTTTCCAAACAGGTAGGTCCAGGTAGAAGGGGAAACAAAGATCCAGTAGAGAAGAAGGCGAGTGGTTGAATGGCGCAGGTGCCAATGAGGTAGGAGCTTCAAAGGTGAGTACAACATAAAAGGCCTTAGGTCATCAGGTAAGTGGTTCAGGTAGATCAGACTCAGGTCAACAACTTTGGAAACACAAGTTAAGTACCATAATTGTCGGGTTTTAAGATGCACCTGTCTCTAAGCTGCACTTATTATATATAAGATAAATCGTAATTTTGTACATAAGATGCTCCAGTTATTTAGCTGCGGACATCCACCATTCATGGTCAGGATTTGTCCCCCAAGTCTTCTCTGTCTGCGTGCAGATATCTTTTTGTAGTACAAGAAGCAGTCAGCAGATGGAGTTCACAGAATATAGCTTGCTTTCAACACATGCTGAGACTGCAAGATCGTCGTGATACTTCTCTCTCTGATTCATGGTTACAACCATTATACCTTCAAAATGAACAGAATAACTATCTAAGCATAATCACTGGACAGAACAATGTCAAACATCTACGTAACTGAAATTATTCTGAAATTATTTATCGGTAAAAACCAGTCTTATCGAGGTCATGTGACTGGAAGTCAAATAATACTGGTATAATGCAATAAATATTCATTAAATTAGTACCAATGATTTTTATTGGTAAACAATTTTGTTAACAATTGCTGTTTTTAAATGTACTTTCTAAATAAATTTGACATGATTTCTCCTCAGCATAGCTGAAAATATATATAGGCTATACAGCAAACCCTCAAGTTACGTCAGGGATTAGGACCTACGGGTGTGACTTAGGTCGATGTTGTTGTACCTCGCGGACCAAAAACACCTGCCTGTCGTAGGTCCGCGTTTCTGACATAGGTCGCGGCTATACCGCTAACGGAGCGCCGCACACATATTTAACGGCATGAGACTGAACAAGCAGACATACTAGGCCATAAACATGCACAGAACTTTACATGTACAGTAAATGAATACTGTACAATAAATAAAAAATATAATTTCTTACTTTGAGCTGGTCAAAGCCTGCCTTCGTCTTTTAGCATTAGCTCTTGCACCCGTCCGAGCTCCCCCAGCTTCCTTACGCTCCACACGCACACACGTGGTCAAAACTGTTTAAAAGAAGGACTGTTAGCTTCTTAACTTCATACATTTGGAGCCAGAAAAAAAAAAACTTACTGAAAGCCGTTTCTCCGCGATGTTCCTCCATCCAAAACAAGCTGCTCGGCGTTAGCTACGGTTAGGCCCCGCCATTAGCAGCATGTCAGTTCATTCAAAAAGGCTGTCGGCTTTGTATCTCCGCGTTAGCTCGGTGTCCCCCAACATCTTAGGCTGCCAGGCGGACATTTGCGGCGAGCTCCCGGCCGCAGATGGCCCCTCCGCGGCATGTCGGCTCGGTGTCTTCGCCTGTGTTAGCTGCTCTGTTAGCTGCTGTCGTTAGCATGTCGGGCGGCGTTGTGGGAGCGATCGCGGGGCGATCCGCGGCTGCTCCTCCGGGCCTGAGACGTCCACAGAGTTGACCGAGTGTTTCCAGCTAATTTATCCATATGAGGCAACCCTGATCGGACACACGGTCCTCTAGAGCCAGCTGACAGGAGCCTTTATGGCGGAGCTCCATTGACCGCAATTGTAAAATGGCGACCGGAAACGACCGGAAGTTGCGTAAATACGATAAAATTGTAATAAAAACATAATATTAATAATTATACTTTATTTATAAAGCCATTTAAAACAACCACAGCTGCAACAAAGTGCTGTACACATGAAATTAATAACATTTAAACACACACAAAAAAAAATATATATATATATTTTTTTTAATCATATTTTTATTAAATATGATAAAATCGTAAGTCTGAGTTGCCGTAGGTCGCGGGTGTCGTACCTCGAGGGTTTCCTGTACATGTACTGTATATAGCTCATATAAAGAGGAGGAAGAAGGAAGGGGGAACAGCCCTCCCTCCCTAGTTCTTTTTTTTTCTTCTTTTTTTTTTCTCTTGTTGTCTCTGCCATTCTAATGCTCCTGTTTAAGCTTACCGTATTCACCGGAGGAAAATACGCTCCGGTGTTTAATACGCTTTGTCCAATTATTAACAATAAACAAGAAAAAAACGTACACAATACGCCCCGGTGTTTAATACGCGTCATCACCACGCGACGCGTCAGCGCCTCATTTGCCCTAATCAAGATGGCGGCGACAGAAGCAAGCGAGTACGAAGATCTTCACAAGGAAACACGGTAAAACAATTATTTCTTTGCGAGAAAAAATATATTTCTTAGCTGACTTCATAGCAGACGTGCTTCTGAGCTTAACGAAATGTTCAAATCAGCTGGATTTTTAAAAAAGTTCGCTGAATTTTAGTCAGGCGCCAGGTGGGTCAAACCGGACGCTTTCTTTCTTTAAATTTAGCTAAATAAACGCTTAAAAAATATATTTCTTAGCTGACTTAATAGTAGACGTATTCCTGAGTTTAAAGCTGCAGTATGTAGCTTTTTTTATGAACATATTTCTTCACTCTGTCACTACCTCCTGACAGACTGATGTTAGCCAGGTAATCTCTGAAAAAAATTTAAAAAAAATATTGTCCCCTTGCTTCTCCAGGTGGTAAATAAGCATTTCTAAAAAGAAAAGGTGACCCGCCATTTTCCAGCCAATAAAAACAGAGTTTGTAACCAGCCAATAAAAACAGAGCTTGAATTTGAATCAGCCAATAAAAACAGAGCTTGAATTTGAAATTCAACAGACCACAAGGGGGCAGAGCCACATATGGCTCTGAGGGGGAGGGATCAGAATGCTTTGCCTGTTGAAAATATTTCTAACTGCTGCAGTTCTACAGAAACTGCATACTGAACCTTTAACGAAATGTTCAAATCAGCTGGATTAAAAAAAAAAAGTTTGCTGACTTTTATGCAGGCGCCAGGCGGGTCAAACCGGACACTTTCTTCTTTTAAATTTAGCTAAATAAACGCTTAAAAATATATTTCTTACCTCACTATAGCAGACGGGCTCCTGAGCTGAACCAAATGTGAAATCAGCTGGATTTAAAAATCCGCGGTGTGGTTTATGAGTGGTATCTTGCAAACAAAAACAGCTACATCCACAGCAGGGAGCGGGCAGCGACAGAGTCATCAGTCCGACCAAAGGAGTCTTTTTTCGGACACAGCAAGTAGAAACTTCTGGAAGTGGCCCCTCTTCCTCTTCACTCTCTGAGTCCTCTGCTGGCTGCTGCCTACAGCGCCCGTATAGCGGCCGAAACTGGTACTGCACCATTTTCGCCAAAAATGAAAAACGAAGAATCAGAGCGAAAAATGAGTCTAAAAATATGGGAAAAAATCCATAAATAATACTCTTCGGTGTTTAATACGCTGGACATTCAAATGAGCAAAAATACTGCGTATTATAGACCGGTTTTTACGGTAAATGAGATACTGGTACAGTATTTAAAAACATATCTACCATACACAGAAAAATATTTTTTAAACTTTTATTTAATTATGTCTTGACTGACTACGGTACTTTCAAAATAAATCTGACAA
>JBBPBX010060818.1:0-21317 GCA_038048925.1 Garcialebias charrua
TTCTTTACTTCCTTTGAACCAGATGGTTCACCTTGCTTCTGTAGAGCCTCCCATTCTTTCCTCCATCTGTAATAGTCTCGTTTACTTCCACCGAACTTTGGTAAAGCTGTGGCTTTCAGCTTTATCGCAGCTACTGGATGTAAGCTGCGGGCCAAGGCTTGTTGCTTTGTTTCGTCGTTCTTGCTTGCTGCTTCAATAAAGACAGCCTTCTGGGATACCAGTCTAGGGAGGCACACCTCTAGCTCTCTTAAACGGTAGTTGAAATCCTTTTCCTCGGCAGGTGGAGCCCAACGGTTCCAAATTTGGTTTACTTCCTTCGCCTTCTGGATCAATTTCTCCAAATGGGTGAGCATAAACTCATATGCCTCCAGAGTTGTGTCTAGCTTGATGGAAGAAACACTTTTACACTCATCCTCTGCAACTTGTAGAGCCAGGGACAGTTCCTTCTCCCCATATGTTGTCCACAAAGTCTCTCGGATAAGGAGTTTAGCTTCTTTAAGCTTTTGTTCACATTCTTGCTCCGTCTTCTCTATATCAGCTTTCTGAAGATCGCTCAGCTCCTCTGCTGCAGTTGCTAAGCACTCAGCCATATAAGCAGCCTCCACGTCCTCATTTGCCTCCATAACTTTGGAGCTCTCCAGTGCAAGCTTCTTGTAATTTACCTCCAACTCCTCCTTAGACATCTCCATGTAGGTCCTCATAATATTATTTGCAAAACGGGAGAAAAGTCTCTTAACTGTAGTCCTCTTTGCTTTGAGGTCATCAAGTGACTTTAATTCAGCCATTTTCCTCCGTTAGAAGACAGATAGAAGATTTTAGTCTCTGGTTTCAGATGGATCGGTTTTTCACTGTCAAGTGTTCTATGATTTCATGGCTTCCCACACTTGAAAAGGAGGACTTAGGAGACTTCAGGATTTCACTCACAACCTTTTATTTTCACCAGTGAATGTGATTCAGTTGAGGTGACGAGGTGACGAGGTGAAAAACCTACAAACACATACAATATAAATACAAATACATACAATAAGACATTTAATTTAAGTTACTAATTTATCTTAATGACATTTGATTTAATTTGATTTAAGTTAATATATCTACATTTATACATATATCTACATTTATACATATATCTTATCTTCCTAATCTTCCTAATCTTATATATACATTTATACATTTCTTTCACAATTTTAACCATAAATTAGAGCATTAAATCATTTGAATCTGGAGGACTAAAGCAAGCAGGACTAAAATAACTTCTGCAGTCCTTTTCTTTTCTTTTCTAAACACAAACACAAAAGTTAAATTTCATCTCATTTAAGTCCTTATGGCAGCTTAAATGGCTTACCGGTAGTCCTTGTTTAATCTAAGTCCTTTCCCATGGAATGCTGTTTTGCAGATTGTTTTTTGCCTTTCTTAGCTCTGTTGCAAAACCAGCAAAATGGGTTGGTTCTTCCTTATATTTCCTGAGTTGAGGGTGCTGCTAATTAGACCAGATCGCTTTCACCTGCTGAGAAGTGCTGCGGAGCAGGATGTTTGTAGTTTCTAGTGTGTATTCATGCACACACAAATGTGTTCATGCACCAACATCTGAAACCATGAGCAGCTCAGCGCAACATTAAGAGAGAAAAACCTTCTCTTAACAGAGGAGGAGGTCTGAGATTTCAACTTTCTAAGACTTATAACTCAGTTCTGGGGCTGATTCCCAAACAATTTACACCGGATGGGAGCAGAGGTGTCTTGTCTGTGAATTAGACTAGCAAAGTTTTTTTGAGAAACCTCTGTTGTTGGTTTGGGAGGGTGTTTTTGTCAATTTACATACAGTTGTGTGTCTTCTGTCAGAGACCTCAAGGGAACTCCCTACTGTTAAGGTGTGATCTGTCAATTTACATGTATGTGTTACCTCAGTATGAAATTTACATACCCGGTATGTTGGTGCGTGACTCACTGTTATAACTCCACGCGCACACAGTCTGTTTCATTGAATTGATAAAGCTCCTCGGATGAGAAGCGAAACGTCTTCTGTAACAAATAAAGTCCAGTTGATCTTGTATTGAACGCCTTTTTTGATAATAGACAAATGTAAAATATGTTAAAATCATTGTCCACTTGATTTGGCGAATCAAGCTGCCATGGGGATCGAACCCATGACTGAACGTCTGGTATGACAACCCTACGGCTTCCAGTGAGCAAAACACGCCAATTGTACAACCCGAGCAGCTTCTTTTAAATACATAAGGGATAAGTCACAGACGTCTTATGATCAGAAAAAGGCGTTTTTTAGTAATGCTTCGGATTGAAATAAATAATCAGAAAATAAAAAAGTCTTCTCATTGTCCTTAGTTGGACACAACAGAACGTAGCTCTGAGAGTTTGAGCTAATATGGGCTAACAGCACCAGTGCACAATAACAGTCTATGAGTCTGATTTATGAACGAAGCTGTGCAAATTTATTATCATAAGAGTAACTGTGCAAAGTTTATGTGATTATAAATTTTATGGTTATAAAAAGTGTATTACATTAATACAAGCAGCAGAGTAATTGACAATTGTTGTTTTGTCCATAAAAATATCGGCAGCTTGTGTCCCTTGGGACCTATGCATCTGAATACCATTGTTCACCTTTAACCTGGCTTTTTTTTTTTCATTCAACCTTTATTTAGTCAGGCTTGTCATTTCATTCAACCTTTATTATTATTATTATTTATTTAGTCAGGCTTGTCATTTCATTCAACCTTTATTATTATTATTATTATTATTTATTTAGTCAGGCTTGTCAGTCTATATGACTCCTAGGCTTGTCAGTCTATATGACTCCTACCGAACTCATGAACAGGGCACGCAGATGCATCCTGGGTTGACATCTTTTACATCTGCTATCCAGGCCTATTGACATCCAAGGGCAAGGAACCGGTTAGTTGCCCCGTCCACACAAGCTGCCTTGAAAACTTAATGACGCTCATCGCCTTTTATGTGGGTCTAATGAACTACGGTTTTCACTCACGGTTGCAATGAGGAAAAAATTCTGGCTTCAAATTCAATATAGCCTGAAAAAAAAAAAAACAGAATGCCTGAATAGTTTTGCACAGCTTACTTTCTTGTTTTTATTTATTTTTAGCTGTTTTAGCAGTTGAAGAACGTGATGCATGATGGGAAAACAAACGGCTGCATGACGTCATCTTCCGCTCTTCGGCTTTGAGCTTTGTTTTTTTTTGTTTTTTTAATTAAAAACAAACAGAACAGTACATTCTGTAGTACATTCATACATAAACAAAAATATATACAAACTCTCGTGAATGATAACATAACTACAATCTACAAGCTAGGGGGCAGTTTACAAAATGATGAAAGTTGAAAAAAAAAATATATATATATATATACATATATATATATATATATATATATATATATATATATATATATATATATATATATATATATACAGTATATATATACAGTATATATCAAAATACAATAAATGAAAAAGTACACAAAGGAGCAAGACAATATTAGAAACTTAAAACATCAAGTTTTTAGATAACTGTTGTGAGATGGTTCTAGCAGTTTTCCAGTTTTTTAATCTACTTAATGAAAAATAGTAGGCTTTGAATTTGTTCATGAAACATGGGAAGGAGGGCTTATTATCCCTCCACTTACTACAATGAATGTGGCACTTTGCTATAAGGACGACTATATTTATGGCATCAGAGTAAGCTGAGCTTAAGCTGTCTACATAGAATAAAATGGCATCAGTATCAAAAGAGGGAATGTTGAGTTTTAGATTAATCCAGTTTGTGATGTCAGTCCTAAAACTTTGAGAATGTTGACATGATAAAAACAAATGCTCAAGGGATTCATCTTCGGATTTACAAAAGGTACACAAATCAACCTCAAATTTAAATCTTCTGTGCAGAAACATGGCCACGGGATAAATCTTGTTTATTATTTTAAAATGGTTTTCTTTCACTTTAGGAGATACTGGCCATTTGACAAATTTTGAATGAGAAGAAGTCATGGAAACACAAAAGGACCTGTCATGATTTGAACCAATTGAGGGCTGACCCTGTGATGCCCACCCACTGCTTCAACCTAGCAATGAGGATCTCATGGTCGATGGTGTCGAAAGCGGATGTGAGGTCCAATAGGACAAGCAGCACAGAGTCACCAGTGTCTGTGGATAGGAAGATGTCGTTAAAAACCTTCAGTAGGGCAGTCTCAGTGCTGTGGAGAGGTTTGAAGCCAGATTGGAATAGCTTGGGGATAGCGTGATCCTCCAGGAAGCACTTCAACTGGGACTCAACTGTTTTCATTTCATTTATTCATTTCTATAGCACTTTACACAACCACGGTGATGGTGACCAAAGTGCTTAACAAAAAACAGTGCAGTACTTCAAAAGACAACAGATTAAAAATCAAGAAAAACACAACATAATAGCAAAAATAAAACCAGAAATGTCACCACATATTTAATTACTAAAAGCCTGTTGGAATAAAAAAAAGTCTTAAGCTTCGATTTAAAAGGGCCAAGTTCAGTTATCGAGGTTTGGTTTGTTGATAGCAGGACAATACTGCTAGCAATACCATGTTGATAACAAGACCATTGCTGCTAACAGGACAATGCTGCTATCAGGACAATGCTGCTAACAAGACCATTGCTAACAGGACAATGCTGCTAACAGGACAATGCTGCTATCAGGACAATGCTGCTAACAGGACCATTGCTAACAGGACAATGCTGCTATCAGGACAATGCTGCTAACAGGACCATTGCTATCAGGACAATGCTGCTAACAGGACCATTGCTAACAGGACAATGCTGCTAACAGGACAATGCTGCTAACAAGACCATTGCTAACAGGACAATGCTGCTAACAGGACAATGCTGCTAACAGGACAATGCTGCTAACAGGACAATGCTGCTAACAGGACAATGCTGCTAACAGACATGCTGCTAACAAGACCATTGCTAACAGGACAATGCTGCTAACAGGACAATGCTGCTAACAGGACAATGCTGCTAACAGGACAATGCTGCTAACAGGACAATGCTGCTAACAGGACAATGCTGCTAACAGGACAATGCTGCTAACAGGACAATGCTGCTAACAGGACAATGCTGCTAACAGGACAATGCTGCTAACAGGACAATGCTGCTAACAGGACAATGCTGCTAACAGGACAATGCTGCCAACAGGACAATGCTGCTAACAGAACCATGTTGATAACAGGACCATGCTGTATAGGGCGTTCATGTACAAAGTAAATATGTCACTGTAGTCATGAAGGGAAGAAAGTGGCAGTTACAAGGTGTTTCCTAGCATTCAGAGTTAGACAGGATCCATTTCTGAAGAAGTTAACTTCCACAACTCTTTAATGTGGGGAGAGAAAATAGTTGCAACAGGATCCACAATAAACGTGATGATTCTGATAGTTCTGAACATGCACAAATCTTCAGCTGGGGGGTAATGTCATGGTGGAGACATCGGGGTACTAGGTGAAGTGCAGTGGCAGTGGACTTGTAGGGTCTGGGAGCTGGTGTGCCTTGGTCATTTTATTTTGCAGTACTGTACTGGCCATGCTGGCCTTGGGTTCTGGCCATGACTGTGATTCTGAAAATGTGGAAACAAAACCAGCTAGTGTAACTTCATACTTTTAGCTATATTAGAATTGTATCTGCGAGGAAAACCCTCCCAGATTTATGGGATTAATTAACCGTGTTTGCAACACACATGTAGGGTCAAATCTCTCTGGCCTCCTGAGAGTTGGTACTGTGAAGGAAAAGTGAGGAAGTTCAAGGTCAGTCAAGCATTTAAACCTTCACTTCCACTGAAGAATGTCAAGAAAATATCCATCCATTTTCTTTACCTGCTTTGTTGGTGCGGGGTCACAGGGAGCTGGTGCCGATCTGCACTGGTCATTGTGTTCGAGGTAATGGTCACATGTCCATCACAGGGACACAAAGACACACACACACACACACACACACACACACACACACACACCCACAGCCACTCACTCCACTAGTTATCAGGTAACAGAACGTGCATGTTTCTGCTCTGTATGTACTTTAATTTTCAAACCATTGAGTAAACTGTTGTTTAATATTCAGGATTTTAACATTTGTTCTGATTTTAGATCATTGCAGCAGAGAGAGTACTCCGTGTGCACCTTGTGGTCCAGACGGGCTTGTTTTAGGGGCTGAGATGGGGTAGAGGCAGGGCAGCCGACCTGCGGCCAGAAAGTTATGGTTCAACTTCCTGCCAACCCCACGTGGTGTCTCTGAGTACAACATCCAATTCCTAACTGCTGCCTGGGTGTTTCCATGTCTACCCACTGCTCCACCTGGGTGTATCTCAGGTGTGATGGGTTTATGTTTATGTTTGTTTATGTTTATTAAATTTGTTCATTTTTTTACAAAAGAAACAATACAAGAAAATCTCATAAATGATTGTGTACAAAATGTAAAAAAAATGAAAGGTAGCAGAAAGAAGAATAAATCTTATTATATCTGCCCCTTACTTCCAACAATCAGAAGATTTCCACAGAAGAAGGCACAAGGAGAGCCTTTTCAACCTCACAGAGTGACGGAGGATACGCCATGGATTCCGCCATGGATTCCGTGGATTTCTGGGTGTGCTCTGTGGAGGTGAAGAATCTTGGATTATATTGGATTATGATGGCAGCGCTTTGCTTTTTGGCATTTGTGGAGCACTGGTCTATCGCAAAAGAGGGAGACTTCAGCAGGACTTAATGCCTGGAGCACCCGACGTCTGGTCTGCGCTGTGACCTCGAGAAATCAGCTGTGTGCGAGCTTATTCGGGGGGTGAACAGATCAACCTTGGTTTTAGGACTCTGTTCGCTGTGGTCAACATCAGAATTCAGCTGTTTGAGAGCTTATCCAGAGGGTGAGCTGGTCACCCTTGGACTTAGGACTCGGGTCGCTGTGGTCAACATCTGAGGTCAGAGTTGGATCAGTGGAAAAAAAAAAAAGTCCCGAATTGGATCATATGAACAGAATCGCCCTTACAGACTGAAGGCTGCTGAAATTACAATGTGTGCCTGATGTGAAAATATTTGTAATTCTTATCTGGCTCCCTTGGAAACAGCCTTGGAAAAGGCTGGATATCTAATTTCTCCTGAGACGTGGCTACTGTGGAAAAAAGCTGTTCTTGTCTTGTCTGCTACCCCCCCCCTCCCCCGGAGAACTTTTCTATGAGCGTTATCGGAGGCATCCGGAATGTATCATGGACAGATCCTCCCTGCCTCAGTCTCAACATGCAACATGTAACTGTGCTAAATGTGCTTATGATATGGTTTTTACTGGGTCATGCGGTGTCTTGCAGACAAAATGTGATTCATTTTTTTTAATATCAACGCTGTAACCCCCATGGTTTCTTTCCCTGTTTTCCCACCTTTGACCTTCATCCTGAGACGGATGAGAGAGGCCGCGCTGAAGAACATGTCATGTGTTTTGATAAGGCAGCAGCTTTACACACTCAAACCCTCTCCTGGATGACTGTGCATACATAATCACGCTGTATTGATGAAAATTGGTGCAATGTTAATAAAATCTCTTGTATCTTGTATCTTGAAAAACAACAATAATCAACCATGTAAACAATAATAATCTTCAACCAACTTTTTCCAACAATCAGATTAAACAATAATAATCTTCAGCCAACAGTACAAAATGACTAACTCGTTCTAATTTTCTAACTAATACAATACGCATTACGCTATTTCATATATATATTTTTAACACATTTGTTTTGATCATTTTTTTAAATGTAAACATTGACTTGGCATTTTTAACTACATTCTCCAAGCCATTCCATAATCTAATTCCCTGATTGAGGTAGAACGTCCCTTCAAACTGGTTCTGAATTGTGGTTTTACAAACAACTCTGTCCCCTTAAGATTATAACAACTTTGTCTTTTAACAAAGTGCATTTGGATATTTAAAGGTAATGCATTATTTTGAGCTCTATACATAACTGATAAAATATTATAGTCTACCAAATCATGGAACTTCAATAACTTTAGTTGATAAAATAATGTACTTGATGGATGACGGTAATGCTTTCTAGTGATAATTCTTACGGCTCTTTTCTGTAATACAAAAATAGGTTTTGTGATTGTTTTACACGCATTCCCCCAAACATCAATACAATAGATTAAGTGTGGAACAATGATTGTGTTATACAACAAATACAGAGCTTTATCATTCAATAGGTCTCTGACTTTGTACAGTACTGCTATCGATTTAGCTATTTTTATTCTTACAGAATTTATGTGTTGTTTCCATGTCAGTTTGTCATCAATGATAACACCCAAAAACTTCACCTCACTCACTCTACAAATCTCAACATCCTCAATTTTGAGTGGAACATCAACAGTTTTCTTTTTATTACCGAATATCATGTAATTAGTTTTTTCTAGATTTAATGATAATTTATTTATTTTAAACCAAGTTTGTATCTTGACAAATTCTGTCTTTATCAATTCCAACATTTGTTCTATATCTTCACCTAAACAGAAAAAAGTGGTATCATCAGCAAAAAGTACACATTTAAGGAGTCCTGACACATTTACCAAGTCATTCACATATAAAATAAAAAGCTTTGGTCCAAGTACAGAGCCTTGGGGAACTCCACATGTGATATTACAGAGGTCAGATCTTACATCATTTATTTGTACAAATTGTTTTCTATCTTTTAAGTAGCTAGATACCCACTGTAATGCTGGTCCTCTAATACCATATTTGTTCAGTTTTTCTAGGAGAATGGTGTGATCAATAGTATCGAATGCTTTTTTTAAATCAACAAAAATACTGATACAATATTGTTTTTGATCGACAGCAGTAGTTATTTGTTCCATTAATTCCATGAGAGCCATTGATGTAGAGTTTTTTGATCTAAACCCATACTGACTGTTGCTTAGAATATTTTGTTTATCTATAAATTGGTCTAGTCTGTTCACAAATAGTTTTTCAAGAATTTTTGAAAACTGTGGTAACAAGGATATAGGTCTATAATTGTTGAATACACATTTATCACCATTTTTAAAAAGAGGAACGACCTTAGCTACTTTCATATTATCTGGAAATATTCCTGTTGAAAATGATAAGTTACATATGTATGTGAACGGCTCAATAACATGGCTCATTATGTCCTTCACAAACATCATATCCATGTCCACCCAGTCTTTCGATCTCTTGTCTGTAAGATGTTTTACTACATTCATTATTTCCTCTTTGTTAGTTCCATTTAGAAAAATACTATTTGCACAACCTGTAATTGAGTGGATCACATTTTTATCTACTTTTGGTATCTTAGCTGCAAGGCTTGATCCAACATTCACAAAATATTGATTAAATCCATTTACAATTTCATTTTCATCATGAATTTCATCGTTGTCTTTTACAAAATATTTTGAAATACCAGATTTTGCTTTATGATTCTTCAGGACACTATTCATTACTCGCCATGTTGCTTTCATATCACCATTACTTTTATCTAATAATTTACTATAATATTCTTTCTTATGTTTCCTTATAATCCCTACTAATTTATTTTTATACTTTTTATATTTTTCTTCAGCGCTCTGACTTCGCAATTTCAAGAAACATGAATACAAATAATTGTTTTTTTTACAAGCATTTCTCAACCCTTTTGTCATCCATGGTTGGTCAACGATATTTCTCTTTGTATAGTTCGTTTGTACACAATTCTTTTCATACAGAGTTTCCAGGATATTCATAAACTCATCATATCATCATCACATGATATCATCATCATCACAACACCACCAGCCTGATCAAGAAAGGTCATCAGAGACTCTACTTCCTCAGACGGCTGAGACGAGCTGGTCTGAGCAGCCCAGTCCTCACCTCCTTCTACAGGTGTGCAGTGGAGAGCGTCCTGTGCTCCAGCATCAACGTGTGGCATGGAGGCTGCACAGTTGAAGAGAGGAAAGCTCTACAGAGAGTGGTGAAGGCTGCACAGAAGTCTGTTGGAGTCAGTCTCCCCACAATCACAGACATTTACACCTCCAGATGCAGGAAAAGAGCCACCTGCATCATGAAAGACCTCACTCATCCAGCACACTCACTCTTTGCCCCACTCCCCTCAGGACGGAGGTTGAGGAGCATCAAGTGTAGAACCACTAGACTGAGGAACAGCTTCTACCCTGAGGCTGTTAGACTCATGAATAAATAAAAATAAAATAAAAAATAAACACTGCAAAATATCACATCATACTGATGCTGATCTGTTTTCTTGTTGCTGTGTTCATCTGTGTTCATCTGTGACCATCTGCTCATACAAACTCATGTTCGTGCTGCTGTTTATTCCCACTATATTAGGCTTAGTGTATTACTAGTTGATGTTTTTCTTAGTTAGTTCTAGATGTTATTACTGTTTTTCTCTTTCATTTGTTGTTGGATGTAACTGGGACCTCGTGTACATAATCTCGTTTTCATCACATGTACCACATGCGGTGCAAATGACAATAAAGACTCTCTGACTCTCTCTGATATGATCTGTTCACATCATCAACATACACTTCATTCCAGTCTTGTTTATCTAGATCCTCTTTTAATTTTTCCAAAACTTTTTTTGATGTGTTTATGATCTTTTTCTTTGTTTTAACTGCTTCTGTGATACTTTGATCATTTTTATAGATTGTGAAAACTGGTAAATGATCACTTAAGTCGGTCGTTAAAATACCACCTATCACCTCTCCGTTTGTTATATTTGTGAAAATATTATCAATTATTGTGGCACTATGAGTTGTAATTCTTGTTGGCTTGGATATCAACGGATACATATTTAAACTGTACATTGAATTTATAAATGTACTGATGTTATTTGAATCTGTTTTATTTCCCATATCAATGTTAAAGTCTCCACACAAAAAAACTTTTTTATTAAAACTCTTCTCCAATAGCTCCAAGATTTTATCAGTGAATATTTCTATATTTGATCCTGGTGATCTATATACACAACTTATTATTATGTTTTTATCATTTTTGTTTATTATTTCTATTGTTATCATTTCCATAATATTATCAACTATTATTGACATTTCATTATTTAATTTACATTTTATTTCATTCTTAACATATAGAGCGACTCCACCACCTCTTTTATTATTTCTGTTCATGTGAAATAATTCATACCCTTCGATGTGAATATTACTTGTGTTATCATCATTGAGCCATGTCTCTGACAGTGCTATTATCGTAAAAGTTCTATTTAACTGTTTTAAGTAATCTGTTATTTTGGATATATTTGCATTTATACTTCTGCTGTTAAAGTGAATAATAGAGAGAACTCCATTTGTTATATTGATGTCATTAAATTGCTCTTCATTGTAGTATTCGCTATCTTTTATTACTGGAAAAAAGTTAGCATCAATAACATCATTAACATTATATATTTTAGGTTCTGAGTCTTCGTATGTTGTCATGTTCTAATGTATTTGTTCATTTCATTGTATGTTATGTCCATTTTGTGTGTAAGTTGTTTCATTGATTTGTAATTTGTCCTCTCCTGAGTTCGTCTAGATCCTTCAGTTCTTTTATCATTTTAGGGTTAGCCCCTTCATGTGTTTTGACAAAGATGTTTCCATTTCTTGTCCATGTTGATGCTATTTTATTTTGGTTTTTTAACCACCTTGCTTCCTTTGCAATTTTTCCATTTTTTTTGTTAGATGTTCATTTATGTAAACTTCTGTTCCCTTCAGTCGATATGATTTACTAATTACGTAGTTTCTAAACTTCCTGCTAACGAACTCGACGACTACCGACGGTTTGGTATTTGGTGGTTTACTGGGCAGGGTGTAACAGAATAAAATGTCCTCATGTTTTATGTCATAATAATTGTCCCATAAAAAATTAACTACAGTTTCCTCCAGAGTCTCTAGTTCTTCCTGTGGTGCATCCTCAGTTGGGCCAGTGTTAGTGAGAGCTTGTTTAAATGTCCGACACTTACTAACATCAAGTCCTGTGATCACCACGTTGTTTTTTCTTGTGTATTGTTCCATGTCATCTATTTTTCTTTCCAGTTCAGCTATTTTATTGTCTTTGCTAATTATCAGTTCTTTCAGTTGTCTTATTTCATCAACCAGACCGGCCTGTGAATCAATTTTTGCTGATAATACTGATAGTTTTTCACTTATATAGTTTAGTGATTTTTTAAAGTCTTGCATTTCTGTTGAGCTGTTTCCCTCCGACTCTGTTGTCTTTTGTCCTTTATTTTTCGTCATACTTACAGTCAGTAGTCTAGTGGTAGCAGGTCTCTGGTTGATGGTTTGTTTACTGAACCACGTGGCCCTTCCACGAGGCTCACAGGCCTAACGATGGTGGCCCCGTGCCCAGATCAGTGGTTAGTTCAGAACTCACGGTCTCAGCAGTCTGCAGCAATCAGATCTGTTATCCGAAGAGGTTGGCTCACTAGCCTGGCTTAGACGGCGGTTCTCCGGTTTGCACACGGTGTTGGGCCTCGTACAGTCGCAGTAGCTCCGGTGTTAGCCCAGTTAGCACAGCTCGTGGCTCCAGGCGGCGGTCCTCCGGTTCGTGCACGGTGTTCGGCGCAGCTCGCAGCCCCAGGCGGCGGTCCTCCGGTTCGCACACGGTGTTCGGCGCAGCTCGCAGCCCCAGGCGGCGGTCCTCCGGTTCGCACACGGTGTTCGGCGTAGCTCGCAGCCCCAGGCGGCGGTCCTCCGGTTTGCACACGGTGTTCGGCGCAGCTCGTAGCCCCAGGCGGCGGTCCTCCGGTTCGCACACGGTGTTCGGTGTAGCTCGTAGCCCCAGCCGCATTAGTTTTAATCAGCAGCACATGGCTAGCGTTAGCTTGTAGCCTGTAGCCTCCACTCCCAGCTTTGTTGTTTTCTTTCGCTGCAACAAAGCACCTCCAGCGTGCCGGCCCGCGTTTCTTCATAACAAATGGGTTAAATGCAGAGAACTAATTTCATCATGGGAGCATACAGTGATGACAATCTCAGACTTCCCCTCCCTTTGAATTGTATTAAGTGCAAATAAGGAGGCAATGAAGATTAAAGCCTAAAGTGTATTATTTTAGAAACGCTGTCATGAACATGACTCCTCCGATACTTTGTCTAAGGAGCAGAGTGTGCAGGGAGGACACATGCATTCTGCTGAGTTCTACAAAATCACTGCCCACACCTGCTGAACTGGACCGGTGTTTGCACCAACATATAATTCCAGCTGTTTGTGAATACGAGCCTGGAGGAAACAGTTAGAGGAAGCAAATTTTGGAGCCAAACTGGAGTTAATGGCATGCCATGGTTAAAGGTTCAGTATGTAACTTTTTCTAACAACATATTTTTAACATATTTCTTCACTCTGTCACTACCTCCTGACATACTGATTTTAGACAAGTAATCTCTGAAAAAAACTATAGTCCCCTTGCTTCTCTAAAAGCATTTCTAAAAAGCCACAGTGACCCACCGTTAACCAGCCAATAAAAACAGATTTTGTAACCAGCCAATAAAAACAGAGCTTGAATTTAAATCAGCCAATAAAAACAGAGCTTGAATTTGAATTTCAGCAGAGCTAGGGCAAGAGCAAGCCTCAGGGGGAGGGACCAGAAACGTGTCTCTGTTCAAAATTTTCCTAAGTTCCCGCGTGTTCCAGAAATTACATACTGAACCTTTAAGGAGAATCTTAGAAAGTCTATTATGGTGAGTGCTGAGAGCGTAGCAGCGCCATGAATACTTCACGCCCAAGGCTTGTCCTGATCCATGTCAGGCAGGTCAGGGAAAGAGTACCGTATTTTTTCCGGCCGAAAAGTCACTCCGCCCTATATGTCGCATTAGTCCAATTATGTTCAATGAAGTGGAAAAATCCATAAACATGTTACACATCCGTATACGTCGCATCTATTATGCGTCACCGCTGACCAGTGGTGGGCCTCCGACCGCTAGGGAGCGCTAATGCGCTAATCCGCTTACAACGGACCTAACGTTTTTGTCAGCGTAACAGCGTTTTGACTAACTTTTATTATTCATAAGCGGATTTGCGCTATTTTTATTTAAAATGCAGTACCGATAATAACTAATTATCTATCAGTAAAAACGAAAAAACGTATTTACAGGCCCGTACGACTGCTAACAGACCATATCCTGTCAGCGTCGGATGTGGTCCGTGACAAAAAAGCGTCCCCTCAGTCTCTTTGCTAGAGCGAGCGCTCTCAGTTAGCAGCCAGTGTGTTACTCTGCAGCCTTATTGCTTGTTTTCGAAGAGTCAGACGAAGAGTTTTTAACATGGAGGGTGAACTTATGGATGTTTCTCAGCGGCCTACGCGACGCGTCTGGATTTTAAAAAGTATTTCGCCATTTGCCCTCTTCAAAATGGCGGCCGCGACGGCCACAGAAGATAAGGACTTTCCATGAAAACACGGTAAAAACAATTATTTCTTTGCTGAGAAAAAATATATTTCTTAGCTGACTTTATAGCACAAGGTTTTTCTGAGCTTAGCCGGTTCAAATGGTCAAATCTGGTGGATTAAAAAAAGTATTTTGCCATTTGCCGGCCGCCATTTTGAAGAGGGCATATGGCAAAATATTTTTTTAATCCAGCAGATCTGGAAATCTGCTGGATTAAAAAAAGTATTTCGCTATTTGCCTTGTTCAAAATGGCGGTTAGCGTGTTAGCATTAGCGTCCGCTAGCATTGGTAATACATAAGTGCTTTTGAAATTGTGGACCTAAATAAATCAATAAGTGCTTTAGAAATAGCGGAACTAATTTTTGGATTAGAGCTGCCCAGCACTGCCGCTGACGCGTCGCGTATTTTACGCGTCACCGTTGACAACCCGGAAATTTGGGCCGATGTTTTGCCCTGCTGGAAATTGCAGCCACAGGGGCGTGCACGGAAGGACTTTAACAAGATTAACACTGTGAAAACAATTATATATTTGCTGAAAATTATAGCAAAAGTGTTTCTGAGCTTAACCTTTCCTTAATAAATTCATGAAATGGTCAAATCAGCTGGATTTTAAAAAGTAGTTTCGCTACGTGCACGCGCGCGGGTGGGACCGCTTAAAAAATATATTTGTTGGCTGACATTATAGCAAAAGTGTTTCTGAGCTTAACCTTTCCTTAATAAATGCACGTAATGGTCAAATCAGCTGGATTTAAATTGTTTCGCTTTGACTGTCTTCCAAACGGTCGCGCACGCTGTGAAAATAAATTATAAATTGAATTTTAGCTCAAACATCTCCTACAGCTAAACAGTAAATGTCCATCCAGTAATTACTTTCTGTAAGTTTAATGAAACTCTGTCGTGTGGTTCATGAGATATTTAGCTAACAAACACTAGTTCAGACCTCCAGAGTTCAGGAAGCCGGGCTGCGACAGAGTGAGTCCGAGCAGAGGAGTCTTTTTTCGGACACATGAGCTGGGAACGGTCGGTGGACCCTAGCGGCCGAAAGTGGTACTGCTCCATTTTTTTCGTCAGAATGAATGGAAACTGTCATATCGCAGCCAAAAATTGGTCTAAAAATATAGGGAAAAATCCATAAATATGTTGCTTCGCCCCATAAGTCGCAGGACATGAAAATTAGTTTAAAAAACTGACTTATAGGCTGGAAAATACGGTAGTAGGATTGCTACATTTGCCTGGTCTGAAAACCAACTCCTGTGAAAACAACCTAAAGGAGTCGATCAATCATTGTGTCCATTAGCTGCAAGAAGGATGAAAACAAAAGCAGAGTTGTCTAAACACACAAAGCTGCATCTCTCTTACAGAAACTACACATCATCCTAAAAGCTAAAAACTAGTCCTGAACATTACTGAGGAAACGTAAGGCAAAAATATTCTGAATCAAAATAAAAACATTTGGTTTTTCGAGCATTGCTACAGACATGTAGATTTATTAGATTTATTAAACTCATTACTACCATCAATGCCATCGATGAAAACTACAGATATTGATCGATGTGAATAAATAAATAAAGATAAAACCTGAAATTTTAAAATAGACTGATGTAATAAATATGATAAAAAAATAATTGAACAGAAATTGAAACAACAATATAAAAAGACGAGCTCGAGAAACCTCGCTCAGTTCAAGGCCAATCATTTTATGGCACTTTCCTGTAAATGTGTTCACGTTGATGCACTGTTCATAAAAAATAAATCACTTGATCACATGGGCTCTGCCAAACTGTGCTTTAACACCCACTCGGTCCGTTGTGCATAAAAAGTTTTCAAATAAACTAATGAATCCTTCAAGTTCCACTAAATTCCTTTGGAATGAGGAGGGGGAAAAAATCTGTTTTTCAAGTTTCAGATGAACCACTCCTTTTTGCTCTCATCGATGGTTTCGGTGAAGGCTGGGTCATTTACAATGATGGCTGCATCAGCACAATCCGCTGACTCCGCCCCCTTGGCTTCGTTAGTGTGGTAGGAACCTTTGTGATGGAACAGGTGACGTATCACAACCACCAGGATGCACAGGACGGGGAACAACACTGCAGAGACGATGCCTGGAAGAAAAACAGATAATCAGCTACAACTTTATTAGACCAAGCTGTTAGAAGATATGAAAACATTTTAGAAGATCATATCTCTAAAGTTTTAGCATTTCTCCATCTCTCCCTGTCTTCTTTCTAACATACCAACCAAGCGCCATATTAAATTAAAGATCTTACTGTTTTATAATTTACAATCAGAGCACTTCACTCTCAGACTGCAGGTTTACTTGTGGTTCCTAGAGTTTCCAAAAACAGAATGGGAGGAAGATCTTTCAGTTCTCAGGCTCCTCTCTTGTGGAACAACTTCCAGTTTGTGTCCATGAGGCTGACACATTGTCCAGTTTGAAGACTTTCCTTTTTGATAAATCCTATAGTTAGGGTTTGTTCGGGTTTCCTGAACTATTCATTAGTTTTGCTGCTATAGGCTTTGAACTGCTCATCTTAATTTCTATAGTGCTCTCCAGCAAAAAGAGGTACCAAGTGAGCCAACATGGGTACAATATAGCAACAAAATAGTACAAACAGCCTAGAATACAGTTGTGCACGCTCTGCACTCAAACACTCAAACTATTGGGACTGAAACAAAAACAAAGAACCTTCTTTCACTCAATCCTGAATCACCAACAAGTCTCCAACAGCCTTTAAAGAGCATCAAAGTTTTGTAAAGAATATGAATGCATTTTTGGAAAAATAATGTTAACGTTTTGCAAAAAAAATTCCGCATAGTTGAGATGGAGTTGTTGAGATATTCTCATGTGCAATAACAGGAAGTGATGTCAAAGGGGACTGCCTGCATGTAAACAGAGCAATGCTACAATGGCTGACAACACAGACAGTGGAGAAGAATCTGATGTTTCTTTAGATTACTTTGAGTCACTATCAAAGAGAGAAGAAGAGTCCGAGTTCAAATAATAATGTTTCATTGTTGTAGAGGCAGGGCAGCCCACTTGGGACCAGAAAGTTGTGGTTTGACTCCCAGCCATTCCCGCATGTCGTGGTGTCTCTGAGCAAGACACCTAATCTCTAACAGCTCCCCGGGTGCTTACTTAGCTGCCCAATGCTCCACCTGGGTGTATCTGATTACTTGATTTGGAAAGTAACTAAGTTAGATTACTAAGTTACTTTATTAGTTACTTTCAGCAGCTGCTGCCAAGAGCCCTCTGTCACAATACATAAAAAATGTAAATGTATTAATAAAATAATTACTAATAAAAATATTCAAAAACAAAATGGTCTTTCTTGACTTCATTAAACATAAATACTTGTTTTTATGAAACATAAAATAGTCTGAGTTCATTAAACATAAATACTTTTTATAAAAAATAAGGCAATATTTCTTGATATATCATAAATGAAGGTTGAATGAATAAAGGAATACTTGCTTTATATAAAAAATAGTGTCTTTCTTGACTTCACTAAACAAATAATATTTTTACAAAAAAGTATTTCTGTAAATACTTTTAAAAATAAATAATATAATAAAGACAGTCTTTCAACGTCAAAATCAGAGTTTTTTATTTTTATTTTAGGAAATTGTGTACACATGGGTCTTAGTTACATCCAAACAAACATATGCTCTTGAATGCATCGTGGATGCTACTGAACTGCCTGCATGCTGTGCGTTCTCCTGACACAGAGCTGTTGTTGATGAGCTTGTTTGCGTAAATACCAGAAGAAACAAGAACAAAGAATGTATTTGTATGTAAATACCAGAAGACCTATTGACAGACCTATTGTGACGATTGATAGCTGCATATGCATCCAGCTGAAGCTGCCATCAACACCAGTTTCTACACAGCAGGAGGTGGGGTGGGGGCTGTACCGAAGTCAAGCTTTAGTTGTTTTGGTCGCGGGTGGTGGGGGGGACCTCCTGTCGCAGACGGTGCAGCTCTCTGCTTTGATCCGACCCGGAGAGGCTTAAGCCTAGGATATAGTTGACGCGTCGCATAGGGCGCGCGGCCAAAGTGACGCAATCGCGAAGTCCCCGCCCCCGCGCTTTGGCCAGCGCGTTGGTTTCGCGCGTGGTCGTGCACCTCCCAGATTTTGAAGCTCCGCAAGCCTAGCGCGCGCGCCGAATTGATTGACAGGTCGGGTGTGGACCTCACCGACAGCCTTCACGCCAGATTCTGCAGCTGTCTGCGCCGCTGTGGTCGTGGAAACGGCGTCGCGACGCATGGAGGAATGTTTTGTGACACAAAATGTATTAAATTCTCCTTCATTCCTGATCTGGAGTCGGACTTTTCTTTTGTTTTTTCGCCAAAAGTCACGTGATCGCTTTCTCCTCCGCTGACTCCATGCATTAAAGCCGCAAATAAAGACAACAGTTCAGCACGCGAGCGGAAAGCTATTTGTTTTTGTTGTGTGACGTCAAACAGTTCTTCTTCTACGGTAGATTTCTTCTTCTACACCCTTTCTTGCAACATATGCACAGGTTTTAGAGGGTACTGCCACCTGCTGGTCAGTAAAAGAACAGCACTTTGCCAAGCGCTGCCGTGTCACACTATAAACGCATGCACAGTGCGCGCGCAGCACGTGCGCTCCAGCTTGCGGACCAAAGCGCGACTATATCCGAGGCTTTACTCCTGGCTCCATTGTGACTGAACTGCACTAAAGTGAGTCTCCTCCTCTCTCAGCTCCGTGTGAGCCTACCTCAGTCCAGTCTGTTTACGTTCCTGTCACGCACGCACGCGCTGCATGGTGTCGCGTCTTTTTTTTTAATCACTCCCCGGCCGAGATAAAAATTACAGTACTACAGAAAATGACAATAAAAGTAACGCACAATAATTTGGAGTAAGTAACTTTAATCTGATTACTGGATTTTGAAATAGCAACGCGTTAGATTACACGTTACTGAAAAAAGTGGTCCGACCAGAGTAACGCGTTACTGACATCACTCTTCACTGGTTAACTGGACATCATTAACCTCACGCAGACTCTTCCACTGGTACATTTTCATCTTTAAATCACTTCTTGGTCTGCTGCCTTCATACATCTCCTCCTACATGTCTCTGCATGAGTGCAGCTACAGCGTGCACTCTCAGGACATGATTACCTGCAGTGTTCCCTATCAGTGCACTCTCAGGACATGATTACCTGCAGTGTTCCGTCAGTGAGGACTGAACTTGGAAAAAGAGCCTTCTCCTACTCCGCTCCTGTTTCCTGGAATATCTTACAAAAAGATCTGAAGCTCTCAACCTTGACTTCTCTAAATGGCTTTAAGAATCTGTTGAACTCCTGGCAAGAACCAATGCAGACATGTTCTTGTTTTTAGTTTTCTTCATTTGCCTTATAATCAAGCTGTTTTGCTATTTTTTGACATTTTTTGTTAAACTTGTTTAAAAAAAATCTGTATCATTTAAAAAAAATCCGAATGCCTCTCTTATGTCTATTGTTTTTGCTGTTGTCATCATTCTTTGTTGAAAACAGGTCTCTCTTGTAAATGAGTCATCCAGGCTCAATGGGATTAACCTGACTAAATAAAGGTTGAATGAATTTGTCAGCAACTCTAGAATGAAAGCAACTGACACAGTGGCATAGCTAGAAATTAATTTCCATGTGAGTCTGACAGATAGGTGAGCCACCAAAACAATAGTTTCAAAACTTTTATTAATGTTTATGCCTATGCACTGAATGTCATGAATGTTTGGTGTATCCAGTTGTGTGCAGAGTGTTCCAGCTAGAGACTAATATTCTGCTGGGTAACTTCCATGCCCACATGGGTAGTAACAGTGTAACTGGAATGAATGGCCTCTGATCTAAACCTGAGAAATGTTTAATTGTTTGATCTAAAGAAAAGTCTGGTCCTCTGGACATTCAAAAAACAAAACAAAACAAACAAAAAATAGAAACGTTTCGTCTTTCCTCTGAAAGACTTTTTCAGTCTGAGATGCTGTATTCAGCTCAGTCTTATAAATAGCACCCTCTCACAGTGGATCAACCAGTTTGCTGCTGACAGCCAAAACCAGCTGCTCACATGATCAAGGAGGACCATCAGCCTAACGATGGATCGTTAGCACCCTGATGGTTGTTTGCTATTCAATAACAGCATTGTAAGAGGGACAGTTGAACCCGGAGGCCTCCACCTCTGTTTAATGATGGACGGTTTCTTTTCACAAAGATGGCCTCCTTTACTCCTCTCTCAAACCATCGTTCCTCTCTATCAAGGATGTGAACATCTTCATCCCTGAAAGAGTGACCGCTGGCCTGGAGATGAGTGTAGACCGCAGAGTCCTGACCTGATGATGTTGATCTTCTGTGCTGGGCCATCCTTTTGGCCAGTGGCTGTTTAGTTTCCCCGATGTAAGACTGATCACAGCCCTCCTGACACTGAACAGCATACACAATATTACTCTGTTTGTGCCGGGGGACTGGATCTTTGGGATGAACCAGTCTTTGCCGTAATGTATTTTGGGGTTTAAAAGCCACTGGGACGTTGTGTTTAGAAAATAAACGTCTCAATGTCTCTGAAACTCCCGCAACATACGGAATGACCACTGGTCTGGGTCTGGGTTCCTTCTTTTCACCTGATGGCTGGCTGGAGTCCTGTTTGGGTTTCTTCTCTGCTTTCAGGAAGGCCCAGTTAGGATATCCACATTTCCCTAGAGCCTGTTTTGTGTGTGATTTCTCCTTCTGTCTGGCTCCTGAGTTAGTGGGGACGCTGTCTGCTCTGTGGTACAGAGTCCTGATGACTCCTAACTTGTGCTCCAGAGGGTGATGGGAGTCAAACTGTAAATACTGGTCTGTGTGGGTGGGTTTGCGGTACACCTCAGTTTGCAAATTTCCTCTATCAGAAACTGAGACCTCACAGTCCAAGAAAGCCAA
>JBBPBX010060819.1:0-21317 GCA_038048925.1 Garcialebias charrua
TCACTTACCGGGATTGTGCTCTCGTTGGAGGAACCCGTTGTGCCTTCCGCGGTACCTGCTGTTAGACAGTCAGTGTCACCTTGTGTAGGCATATCGATTGGCAGTGGTTGGCTCACTCTGGTCCACATTGTTTGATCACCATAATCTATAATCGCGTCGAAGCGGTTTATAAAGTCTTGGCCAACCAAAAATGGGAATGAGTCAATGGTGGACACGTGTACCGGGTGGTATAGCGTCATTTCACCAATCTGCATATGAACCATGGCTATAGCTGTAAGGGTTGTACTCGTCTCTGAGAGTCCCTGTAGTACTACAGCACATTCTTTGAGGGGTATTTCCCTGTCAACCCCGCTAGCGGCTATCCTTAGCTCCTTCAACAGTGTGGGAGACATAATGGTTATGTCAGCCCCACCATCCAGGAGGGCCTCTTCTGTGAGGACCCCTTCTAAAGTGATTGACAGGTAAGCCTTCTTAGCGGGCCCCTTCCTGATAATGTTACACAGGAACCTATCAGGTTTTTTTCGACGTTTGTTACGTCTACCACTGTCTGTGTGAATTTCATTCACCTGTACTGGTAGTGCAGTCACACATGGGTCTGAGTGATCGGTCTGTGACGAGTCATTGTCTTTGGTGAGTGCGCTTTCCCCCCCTTTTTCTGATGAGGGGCTCTCGGACTCTGTAACAATGATGTCATGGTTACAGTCAACATCTTGTTGACTGTCTATACCCTGATTGTCAGCATCCTGACCATCAGTATCTTGGTGACTGTCAGCAATCGTGGCATTGCTGTTATTTGTGTGTTCTGAGTCACTATCAATGATAGTGCTACACATCACTCCAGGTTTGTTTTCCTTGTTTGTTTTTTTCAAACTTTCTAACAACCGACGTATGTTCTCCATCTCTTCTGAAGACAGAGGTTTAGGGCCTTTTTTCTGGAACTTCTGTGGGTTTTTCCTCGCCCCAGACTGTTCAGTTTGAGGTGCAGGAGCTGGCGCATTGCTCGGGGGTCCTCTCTGGGACCACCCTCTTTCATATGAGTCTCCTTGGGACCCATATTTCTTTTTCTTTTGGAAAGCCTTCCTTTTTTGATGGGGCTCTTCCTCTTGATGCGGCCTGTACCACTTGGGGTCTTTGTTCCAGCGGACACCTTCATTTTGCGGTCTGTCAGGTTGGAAATTTTGCTTATTCTCGGCTTCCTTAAAAGAGTGAGCTGGCGCTCTTGCTCCTTCAAGGTCTAGCGTTTGGTATTTGACCTTTTCACCAGGACACACTTCAAAGGGTGTCTTGTTTGGTGAGCGACCTGTAAAAACATCTATCGCGCACTCTCTTATGTCTTCGATGGACCTCCGTTTATAGTTTGCGCTGACATGTACTTTCTCTCTTATGTCAGGGCAGAGGTTTTGGCTGAAAATATACTTAAACCCTACCTCCTCCTCCATTTCAGGTTCGCATCTGTCCCCGAAATAGGCACGGAATATTCGGTCATAATATGACCTTGGGTGTTCATTCCTACCTTGCTTGATGTTAGCTGCTGTTATGATGCCATCGGGCCCCGTGCAAGGAGAAAACTCCTTTATCAGCGCAGCACAGAGAAGACTGTAGTCTTTCATCACTGCTTCTCGTTGACGCTTCATAAAAGCATGCACCGTCCTGTCCGATGTTAACCTTAACAGACAGATTCTATCATCATCTGTAGCTTCTGGGAAGCGTTGAAGCTGGAAATCAAGGTCTTCGAGATAGATCTTGGTTTCGTGTGAGCCCATTGGGCCAGGGGCGAAGGTTTGAATGCTTTTCGCCATATTCCGTAGTTCAGCCATTGATAGAGGTATTTGTGGGTTATTATCAGATCCACCCACCGGCGCATCCGGTGGGATTGTCGGTTTTAGAGGCCCCAAGGGACGGCGCGGTGGTGTTGGAGGGAGTAGTGCATCTGGCATGGGCGGGGGCGGTGGAGGAGGGAGTAGGTCATCAGGTATGGGAGGGGGCAGCGGAGGCGGTGAGTTCTCAAGGTGTTTACTCATGAGACCCAAACATTTTCTCTCTTCTTCAAAGAGTTTGTTCATTGCTGATGCACGCTCTATTTGACAACTATTCAGTTGGACTTTTAACCCATCATTTTCACGTTGTAACATCATGTGCTGTTCTTGTGATTTTCTATAATCTTCTTGCAGCCTTGTGTACCGTAGTGATAATGATTCCAGGGTGTCCGTGCATTTTTCCAGCGCGTCTCGTGCCTCCCCACAATCCGCCTGAAGCGACTTGTATTGATGGTAATACGTATCCTTCTCCACCACACATTTTTCCAAATCATCTTGTGATTGGTCAAAATCCCTTTTTAACACTCTGCATTCTTCGTAGAGACTACGCGTTTGTTCAGCGCTGCCAATACTCGACTGTGTTAAACTCTTTACCTCCTGCTGTAAAGCGGCAACCTCCATTTGTGCTGTTAAACATGATGTAGAGACAGCCCGGCGTACAGCAGTTTCAAAGTCTAGCTTGGCCTTTAACAGAAGGCTTAATTTAGCTAAACGTTTATCTCTGTCTGCTTTCTTTTCAGCCGTTGTGGTTCCAGCTGTTACAGTTTTTAATGCACTGTCCACATCTGCTTCCTCCATCAACTGTGTCTCTTCATGGTAGTTTGTGATGGGCCCTGTGAGTGAAAATAAGGCACATTCGATCCAATCTGCTTTGGTCGGGTCGTGGCCTTGAGGTGGCACAGGCTGCCCTGTATCAGTGGTGTTAGGGGTCTCACCCTCTGTGCCTGCCATCTTTTATCTGGATTTTCAGTGAAAATCAAAATAAAAGATGTTCTGTATTCGTTATTCTAAACTTTTCACTATTTGAAATAAACAGGAAAGTTTAAATGTGCACAGGACAACTGTGGAAGATGATGTGTCAGAGAAAGGAAGAGAAAGTAAAAAATTCTTTTAGTTATCTGGAGTGAAAACTGTACTTTTGTTTGTTATTTTAAATTCTTTGTATTTAAAATAAGCAAAAATGTTTGTCCGTACCTCTGTTATTCTAAATATTTTATTTAAAATAAACAGGAGCTATTGTTTGTGTACAGAACAAAATTAAAAGCTGGTAACTCACCATAAAATGCTGACTTTTTATGATGTTTTTTAAGAAAACTCATCTGTCAACGTCCTCTAACCAACAGCTTCGAGTCTTAATTTTAATCACGAGGAAACTGATTTTTTTTTTTTAATCAGTATTTAAACTAAAAACAACCTTGTCAGAGTTAGTTTCTAGTGTATCAGTGATAAACGCTCGAACCGCGTACTTCTCAGAGACAAATCTATGTTGTTAGACAGTTCAGATGGCTTTAAAGAATGTTTAAACTCTCAGTGAAACTCAGTTTGTTCTGTCAGCGTGTGTGTGTGTGAACTGCGTCTGATTGTCACTCAATGTGCATCAGGAAATGACGACAAGAATGGGCGGGCCAACGCAGCGTGCGTAGCGCGTCACCAGCTTCTTACGTGAGCGAGGCGGAGCTCGCTACAACATACGTGACGTCAACAAATCAATCACAGCATATGTAGTTCAATCTCCAAGCATTAATGGCGAATGTAGTTTCTCACCTTCGACCAATGTAGCGCCGGAAATGACGACAAAGTGGGCTGGTCGCAACGGCGTGCGACGTGATTGACAGCTCACAACAGCGAATCAGCGTTCGCTACAAGAGTGATTGACAGCTCCCAGTACTAGTTTCATCCAATCACAGCTCATAAACAAACATGTAAAACACGTTGCTTAACGTTAGCTTGCACAACAGACCACAACTTTATAGACTCTTAAAACAACTCAAACGCTACAAAATAACTTTCCAAAATTCTGAAACATGCGGCGAACACACCTAGACAGGCCAACTTAGTTACGCTCAGTAACACAGCACTGCAGCTGTTGAACAAACACGGACTCTCTCGGAGCCGCGTTCAAGGTCGGTTCCGTCCACTTTAAGGGAGCAGAACTCGGGTTTCAGAACCACAATCCGACACCGTTCTAACAGTTATATGCTTCTTTGACCAGCTCTAAAATGTAAAATACCACAACAGCAATCTTGTAGATGTTAAATTAGCTTTCAGGCTTTTGACTCGGCGGTCAAACAAAGCTCTGTGCCGGAGTCTGTGCGCGTACTGGGCCGAACGGAACCAGAACACCCCCACAGACCACGGGCTGACAGAACTTCACCTAAAAGCTCCCACAGCGTGTCAAGGAGTTGAACAATAACAATCTCTCAGCTTCAAATGATAAAAACATGCAGAATCTGCCTGCTTTGAACACTTCCAGCCAAAATCATTATCCTCAAGAGTTTAAAACTTGGATCCTCTTATGCAAACATGACGTTACAGTTCATGACTGAGACCACAGATATCAATAAACTTTCAGAACCGTTTACGGGCCACCAGATGTAAGAATTAATGAGGAGGTCAATATTAAATACTGACCTCTTTATCCTTAATTAATCTACTTATTCAGATTGAATAGTAAATGTTCACGGATTCTGTTCTTTTTCAGTTTACCCAATATTTCTGTGATCTTTATGATGGATAAATACACAAAGCCATTAAGTGACAAAGACGTTAACTTAGTTTGATATGTCAAAGAGACACTATCATTTATTTAAAATAAATCAACTAAATTAACACCATTACACTTGATTGACATGATTTCACTTTCTTTCAATTCAAATACGTCAGCACACTTAAATTTAACACAACAGACATAAATATTAGATGTTAAGCATATTTAGTCTGTGGGCTCTTTAACTTAAAAAATATAGTTTCCAGCTTAGGTTGAGAGGGAAAAGAAATAGGAAAGATTTATGGAGGAAGAAAAGTTAAGAGTTTTAGGGAGTTATCTTGATGTGTTTAACCAGAAACATGGCAGTTCTCCGGCCGATTAAAGCTACACGTTGGTACCCTTGGCAAAGCATTTGACGACTTGTTACCTCGTGAAGATGGTCAGTCTCCCTCGGTCCAGTTTGGTCAGTTCGTTTACCATTCTCAGCGTCTCCAGACGTGCGCCTTGACTCGAACCGAAGTAACGGCAGCTCCTGGTGCTGTTGTTCAAGATAAGACGTTCCTTAAAGGAATGTCAATAAAAGAGAGCTTTTCAGCTGTTGAAGATGGCTTATAACTTGGCATGTTATAAGTCTTTAACTGAATGACGTGTCCTTAGCGTGTGACTAGACGATCATCAGTTCTTTGGAGAAGACCATGGTTTGAGGCTTACTCCAGCAGACTTCCAAGAGAAAGTAAAATGTGAAGGTTTTAACTGAGACGTGACCCAGAAAATGTGTTCTTTCTGATTGGCCGAATGGCATCATAAGTTGATGTGAGGATGACATCAACATGTTGAAAGGGGGTCAAAAGATTAGTTTGTCAGAAAGATAAAGTGTTAGTTTCAGATGTCAGCATTTTATCATAAAACTGATTCCTTTGCTTTAACACTTTAACAAAATACTGTTGGTTTGATTAAAACAACGTCATTAAGCATCACATATGGGACCTATTAATGATAATAGCTTGATTATTAAATAGGACAAAAACAAAAGTCTTTGGGTGTCTAGATTGTCCTGAGCTCAAGCTAAAATGAATGAGATAAAGTGTTCCTTTTATCTTCACATGCAAGTTCGAGAGGAGAGGAGAAATCCTCCATGTACAACATTTTGAATTAAGCAGAGTATTTGATTTATCTGACATTAAAATGTACTGATGCTCTTACAAATAAAATTATTCATTTGATCACATCAGCCTAAAATCAAAGATAGAAATAGTCTCTTATTGGTGACTATGTTATCAGATTATAGCTAAATGAATAATTTCGTAGTAAATGTCTTGCTTTACTGAGAGGTCAGTAAAGGTCATCACTGGACAGTTCAAAAACCTTAATTTGACCCTGGGTAGGTCCACTACACAGGCACACAAAAATCAAACAAGTGCCGATTGTGAAAGACTCACTCCCACATGATGCCACCAAGGTAAATACATCTACTCCCCATTTCAGCTTTTACTGAGCTCACGTGGAGAGCTGTTAAACCAACTGATAATCCAAACTCCTTCACTGCTGCAAAGTCTGCACCGATGGAGAAATTGCATGTGATTATATAGGTCAAAATCTAAATGATTTGCTTTTGTAAATGTATTTTTTAGTCAGAACAATCATGGACTTTTTCCACATTCAAACCAGAAGTTTAAGGGGTAGGTCTACTTCAATGCAGGGAATAAGTTTATGGAATAGTTTGGACTATGATATTAAAAAAGAGAAATCATTATTTTCATTTAAGAAAAAAATCAAGAATATTTTATGTTGACATGATATATATAAGTCAGTTAATATCTATTGAACTATAATGAATAATTGTGACTATTTATATGTTTTTGTTGTATTATTTATGATTATTGCTTGAATTGATTGTTAAATTGATTTTGTTAAGAAGGGGCAGAAATGATAAGATATCATTCTTCTTCTGCTGCCTTTCATTTTATATGTATTTTATTTATTTGTATCTGAAATTGTATTTGTGTTTTTTTTTTATTGAAATAAATTGAATAAACGTTTAAAACAAAACAAAAAGAATGAAAAGAGACAAGTGTGCATGTTGCAGATGGACTGGGCTGACAGACTGGCAGTCTTGGCCACACATTGGAGACAGAACTGTAACCAGTCTGCTGTGGGATTAGTAAACTGCACATATTCAATAAATACTTTATTATGCCCAATATCGGAAATAATTCAAATGATCCTGAAAAGCTCCCATTGTTCAAATAAAGATGATTAAAAAAGAAACAATTAAAATCAGCCCATACCTTACAGTTTAAGTTCAGATCCAACCTGCAAGTCTGAAAATCCCAACAGCTCAGTGTTTCAATCTCTGAAGATGAAATTATTATTATTATTATTATTAATATTATTCCCTTAGCAGTCCGTGTTCAGCTCAGGGTGGGGTGCAGGGGTCCTCCGCACCTGTGCTGGCCCCGGAGTGAAGAAGAGATGAGTCGAACACCCAAAAAAACTGTCTTCTTTATGAATTCATCATTGTGCCAAAGCGCGAGGAGATGACGCGCACTGTGGCGCGCGCGCACTCCACATCTGGAGGGAGGAAGAAAAGAGCGCGCGACAGGAGAGCAGCAGAAAGTGTCCGCGTGAGGGAAGGTCCGTCTGACAGCAGAGAGTGCGTCCTCTTCAAACTCTGAGCTCTCACTGAGGGAGGCTGCTGGGGCCAGCAGGTGGATGCGGCCCTGGACACGCCCAGGGGGCGGGCCGGAGCCGCCCATCCGCGCGCAGGCTGCCGGGGAGGCGGAGCGCACACACACACCTGCACCACCACCTGACACCTTTTTTAATTTTATTCTTTATTTTTATTTATTTATTTATTTAAACAAACAAAACAACAGAACATTACATAAACAAAAATAAATACAAACTCTCGTGAAGGATATCAAAACTACAATCTAAAAGCTAGGGGGCGGTTTACAAAATGAGGAAAGTTGAGACATAACAGTATATAAAAATACAATAAATGAAAAAGTACAGCAAGACAATATTAGAAACTTAAAACAGCAAGTTTTTAGATAACTGTTGTGAGATGGTTCTAGCAGTTTTCCAGTTTTTTAATCTACTTAATTAAGAATAGTAGGCTTGTCCCTCCACTTACTACAATGAATGTGGTACTTTGCTATAAGGACTACTATATTTATGGCATCAGAGTAAGCTGAGCTCCCAGGGGGTGTCAAAGTCAAATACATCGTGGGCCAAAAAAAACAAATTTGCTCGTAGGTCAGAGCGCTCGTAAGTCGGGGACTACCTGTAATTTGTTTTATTTCGTCTCTTTTAAATGAATGAATAAATGAATTAAATTAAATATTAAATAGCTTTACATCTGCTAAGTTCTTGGCATAAATCAACACAGACATGTTCCTGCTTTTAGTATTTTACATTGTTTTATAATGTAGCTTTTCATAACAAATATATTATGAATAAATAATAATAAAAAAACTCCACTAGATAATTACTATAATAAATATTTCATAATAATGGTGTGGAGAGGATGGCTGTAGGAGGAGAAGGGAGACCCATCCATCCATCCATCCATCCATCCATTTTCTTCCGCTTATCCGGGGTCGGGTCGCGGGGGTAGCAGCCTAAGTAGGGAGGCCCAGACTTCCCTCTCCCCAGCCACTTGGAGCAGCTCCTCTGGGGGAATCCCAAGGCGTTCCCAGGCCAGCCGAGAAACATAGTCCCTCCAGCGTATCCTGGGTCTTCCTCTGGGTCTCCTCCCGGTGGGACATGCCCGGAACACCTCACCAGGGAGGCGTCCAGGAGGCATCCTAACCAGATGCCCGAGCCACCTCAACTGGCTCCTCTCGATGTGGAGAAGCAGCGGCTCTACTCCGAGTCCCTCCCGGATGACTGAGCTTCTCACCCTATCTCTAAGGGAGAGTCCAGACACCCTGCGGAGAAAACTCATTTCAGCCGCTTGTATCCGAGATCTTGTTCTTTCGGTCATAACCCAAAGCTCATGACCATAGATGAGGGTGGGAACGTAGATCGATCGGTAAATTGAGAGCTTTGCCTTTTGACTCAGCTCTCTCTTCACCACGACAGACCGGTACAGCGCCCGCTTCACTGCGGACGCTGCACCTATCCGCCTATCGATCTCACGCTCCAGTTTTCCCTCATTCGTGAACAAGATCCCGAGATACTTAAACTCCTCCACTTGGGGCAGGACCTCCTCCCCGACCCGGAGAGGGCACGCTACCCTTTTCCGGCTCAAGACCATGGCCTCGGATTTGGAGGAACTGATCCTCATCCCGGCCGCATCGCATTCAGCTGCAAACCGCTCCAGTGAAAGCTGTAGATCACGAGCTGATGAAGCCAATAGGACCACATCATCTGCAAAAAAACAAAACAAAAAAAAGTTTTTTTTTTTGTTTTTTTTTTTATCATCCAAGGGGCCATAAATAATGAGTTTGTGGGCCGGATCTGCCCCGCGGGTCGGCACTTTGGCATATGTGGCTTAAGTTGTCACATAGAATAAAATGACATCAATATCAAATGAGGGAATGAGTTTAGATTAATTAGTTTAAATTAATTTGTTTTAGATTACTACCTGACACCTCCCTCTGCACAGTCAGCTGACATACAGACTGCATGCTGCTGTGGGTTTATAGCACTAATATTATAGAAATAAAGAAAAAAAATCAGATTTTGTGGATTGGGGTTCTGTGGAAACATTGTGCGCATATATTAGCTTACCTGTAGTAGATAGCTCTTAGTTATGCCTCAGCTAGGAAAAATGCAGTAGTGCTTGAAAGTTTGTGAATTCTTTATAATTGTCTATATTTCTGTATTAACATAACCTAAAACACCATCAGATTTTCACACAAGTCCCAACAGTAAATGAAGAGAACCCAGTCTTGAACCTTGTCTTATAGTTCACAAACTTCTTAGTTTGACACTAATGTTGTAAGAAATGGTTACTGTGTTAACTTCACTGCAATATGAACTCATTTTCCAGGAAATTGACAGACCGTTTAAATGAGCTTTTGTTCAACTGACCTCGGAGTTTTTAAAACATTGGAAACTGTAACGTTGTTGTCTTGCCCTATAGAAAAGGAGTATTACTCTCTCTCGTTCCCATGCAGATAGCAACATAAGAACCCTTTTGTTTGTTCAAACTAACATTCCTGTACAGGAGATGGACAGAAAAACAGTAATGTCTTTAATGTTATTAAATTTTTTTTTACTTTTAAAGTTTTATTCCATATGCTGAATGTTTATTCATGAAAATGTATGTTCCCTTATCAGTCAGTCCACTCAGTGCAACATATGACTATGGGAATTGCGCCCCCCGCGTGGTTCACCTGAAGTAATACAATCACGCCTTTTAAGGCAGGTGGGCGTCAGCGTCAGCAAGGAGGCCCCGCCCTCTTTGCATAAAAGAGGCTGACACCCCACCCTCATCCTCCTTTGCCCTTCACCTCGTTTCACCTGAACATTGCAGGACTCTCAGTGACTGGATCCCATGACCTGAGGTGAGCATGCTCCCTGCCCAGAGCGTTACGGAGGACTTCCCTGCGAGCACTCGGGTTAGCGGAGGCTAACCTAGTGTCGTCGACTTTAAACTTTTGACGTTTTTTCTGCTCTTTTCGCAGCCCAGTTAGCGGACGCTAACTACGCCACACGCTACCTGGTTAGCTAACAAGATAACAGGCTAGCCAATGTGAGCAGCTTAGCGAGAGGACTTCTTCGGACCACGTTTCGCCGACAGCTAAACTGCTACTACTCGACGTCTCTTCTCAGCCATGGCACCGGAGAAGAGCAAGAAGAAGTTGAAGAACTCCAACAAGACCAGTAGCCCAGCGAGCCCCGGCTCCCGAGCCTGCCCCAGCGGACGTGGCTATTCTCTCTCAGCGGCAGACACCCACAAGGCCTGTCCGGTCACTTAGGGATGCTACACGCAAAAACAGCAAACCGGGACCGAAAGCAGAAGTTGGCCTGATGCAGGACCGCTTCGCGATTATTCAGGTGTTCCCACCCACAAGAACAAAAGGGAGACCGAACTTTTAATGCCAGACTTTGTGTTAAAAAAAGCTAAGTTTTTCTGGTGTAAATCACGGTGGGCAGCACGGTGGCACAACTGGTAGAGCTGCTGCCTCTCAGTGAGAAGGTTGCCGGTTCAAATCCCGGTCCGGGGCCTTTCTGGGTGGAGTTTGCATGTTCTCCCCGTGCATGCGTGGGTTTCCTCCGGGTACTCCGGTTTCCTCCCACAGACCAAAAAACATGCTTGTTAGGCTGATTGGTGACTCTAAATTGACCCTAGGTGTGAGTGTGAGAGTGGATGGTTGTTTGGTGTGAGTGAGACAGGTCCCTCTTGTAAATGAGTCCCCGTGACTCAACGAGGCTAGCCTGTATAAATAAAGGTTGAATGAATGAATGAAAAAAAAAATCATGTGTGCACAAATTATCACTCAAATGTTTGTGTAAAAAAGACAAATTGTTCTTTAAGCACCGCAATAAAGTCTCAGAAAACACATAGTGTCCTGTGTGTCGACTCAAAAAACAACAACAACAACACAGCACTTTTTTATGCAAAGCGTGTCAATAAAGGGGGGGGCAGCACTCACACATGGCCACCCAGACCCTAATGAGACACGAACAGTCGGGGCAGACAATGAGCCCCTGCAGGAAGCCAGAGGTCTGTCTACAACAGACATATACTCTGGCTATGGCAGAGGGACAGGTAGACCAGCTGAAGGGCGAACAGGAAGGGGCCACAAACCTCCATCCCTTCACCTTGACACACAAACATCACAGAATACACATACCCTCCAGACTGAACGTACACGCTGGAGCCTGGAGTACATGCAAACCGGGCACGTGGATCAAGTCCACTGTCACCCTTGGTCTCAGGCTGCAGTTCTTCAAGCGTCCACCTCCCTTCTCGGGGGTGCTGTCGTCTTCCATCAGTCTAGCCCGTGCTCATGTTCTAAGAGACGAGATCTCCACCACAATACAAAAAGGGGTGATCAGAGTGGTCCCTGTCCACGATGTAAAAAAGGGTTGTTACAACAAGTACTTCCTGGTCCCAAAACGAGAACAGGCCTAAGGCCTATCTTGGACCTCCGAGGTCTGAACAAAAGAATACGCACATACAAATTCAGGATGTTAACGTTCAGACAAGTTCTCTACTTGGTACGCCTGAGAGATTACTTTTGCACTGTGGATCTGAAGGATGCCTTCTTCCACATCAGCATCCTGCCCTGCCACAGAAAATACATCCGCTTTGCCTTCGAGGGTACCGCGTTCGAGTTTCTGGCAATGCCTTTTGGCCTGAAAACCACCCCACGGACATTCACGAAATGTCTGGACGTGGCCTTGAGGGGTCAGAGTCCTCAATTATTTGGACGACTTGCTGATTCTCGGACACAGCAGAGTCCAGGCAAAGTTGCACGCAGAAAGGGTGATGTCTCACCTGAGAGCTCTGGGTTTCGTTATAAACCTGGAAAAGAGCAATTTGACCTCATCCCAGATTACCGTATTTCTGGGAGTACAGCTGAACTCCATACTGTACAGGGCAAGGCTTTCAGAGGCACGGGTTTCATCCCTACACCTCTACCTAACACGTTTTCAGCTAGGCCAGACGGTGTCTCTCAAGCTGTGCCAGTGTCTCCTGGGCCTATTGGCGACAGCCATCATCTGCGTGCCTCTGGCATTATTAAATATGCACCCTCTACAGATTTGGATCAACAAACAATTGCAACTCACCCCCCTTAAGCCCCCAGTATACTGTTCTTTGTGCCCAGCGCCGCTGGACTGGCGTGAGCTGCGCGCAGGCAGTTCATATTATACTCTGTGCAAGCGCAGCTCTCTGGAGTGCAGGCTACAGGACAAATTGAGGTCGCTGATTGGTCATTTGCTGACACGCGAGGCAGTTATCAACGCGCGCGTAGGCGTAGTAAAATTTGAGCTTGGCGCGTTCACGCCCGCGATCAAAGGCTTTTGCCGCGGCGCTCCCACGGCGCCGAGTGGCGTGAGGCAAAAGAAACAGGTATATTGGGGCCTTTAGCGAAAGAGGGGGATGCTGATCAGCCCGGAGTGCATAAATGCTCTGGAGCCATGGAAGGACCCCACAGTGTATAGCAAAGGCATCACGCTGGGAAGGGTTTTGTCCTGAGTCCTGGTCACAACAGACGTGTCAAAAACAGGATAAGGGGGGGGCTCTGCAGGAACCAGCACACCCGAGGGGTCTGGAACCAGCAGGAAGCCAGGCTCCACATAAATTTCCTAGAACTCAGAGCAGCATTTTTGTCTCTGAAACACTTTTACAGGAAGGGTCTAGTTGCATAACAACATGTCTTGATAAGATCAGACAACAGGACCACGGTCACCTATATCAACAGAGAAGGCGGGACAAGGGCCCAACCTCTCCTTCAGTTGACACAGAAACTGCTCACATGGGGCAGCTCCCGAATCTTGTCCCTGAGGACAACCCACATCCCGGGCGAGCTGAATTACGGGGCAGATGCCCTCTCAAGGGGGCCCATCCTCCCCTCGGAATGGCGACTGAACCCACGCATAGTGGACCAGATCTGGGAACAATACGGGAGGGCTGACGTAGATTTGTTTGCCTGCAGCAACAATACGCACTGCTCCCTGTATCATTCGATAAGGGAGGTGGACACATCACTGGGGACAGATGCCCTGACATATAGCTGGCCAGTGGGGAGACTGTATTATGCGTTTCCACCTGTCCCCCTGATTCAGGCAATGTTGGAACGTGTACGCAGGGGGTCTCTCTCTCTCTAATACTGATAGCTCCCAGGTGGCCACAGAAAGCATGGTTCCCAGAGGTGATCTCACTTCTGACGGGGACACCATGGCAGCTGCCCCCTCACAGGGACCTGCTGACCCAGGCCCATGGGCAGATCCTACATCCACGCCCAGAGCTGTGGCAGCTCTGGGCCTGGCCGTTGAAAGGGACCTGCTAATGGCTTCTGGCCTACCTAGTAATGTGGTAAACACAATACAGGGAGCAAGAGTACAGTCTACTCAGACTCTCTACGCTCGCAAGTGGCGTGTTTTTGAGGTCTGGTGTCTAGAAAGACATCTTATCTCATATTCCTGTGACCTGGTCCAGTTCCTCACCTTTCTGCAGGACCTGCTGGAGAAGGGTCGCTCTTTCTCCACCATTAAGGTCTTCCTGTCTGCCATCTTGGCGTGCCACAAAGGATGGAGAGGTAGATCACTTGGTACCCACCCTCTCATGACACGTTTCATGAAGAGCGTGCTGAGGAAAAGGCCCCCGAGCAGGGTTTTGGCCCCTCAATGGGACCTCTCTCTTGTGCTAGACGCACTGTGTGACCCACCTTTTGAGCCTATTGGCAGCATTAAGATAGAATTACTATCTTATAGGACTGCATTTCTCCTAGCTTTGTGCTCAGCGAAGCGTGTGGGGGACATTCACGCTTTATCGATGCATCCAATGTGTACCAGATTTACCCCAGACGGGTCAAAGTTCACCTTGCGTCCGAACTTTGCATACGTGCCAAAAGTCCCAACTCTAAATCCCATAAGTCTGGACTTCGAACTGTCAACTTTTCCTCCTCCCCCTGTTCTGACTGCAGAACAGAGGCGGCTGAACGCGCTCTGCCCTGTTAGGGCCCTGAGTGCCTACATGGAGAGAACTAACAGTTTGCGCAAAACAAACCAGTTGTTTGTTTGCTTTGCTAATCCTACTGCAGGCAAAGCCCTGTCAAAACAGCGCCTCTCACACTGGGTGACTGAGGCCATTCAAGGCTCCCGTAGACCTCAGCATCCTGGCTTTACGCCACTATACGCGCGCATTCTGTGTGTACGCGTTCGCTGGTACAGCTCTGCTTTCGTTCTCATATTAAATGCTTGCGTTTTCGCTCCAAATCCTTGTTGTAATTTGTTCAGCTGCACGCGAAGCAGGACAAACTTAGTCGCTAATTGGTCACTTGCTCCAGTCTGTTATCAATCCATCTGTCAATGTTCTGAAAACTGCCACACAGTCTACCTGCGATGACTTTCAGAGCTATTTTGTCAACAAAATAGACTCTATCAGGCAGAACATTGTCAGTCCATCCAACACCATCCAGTCATGTGCCTCTGCAATAACCACAGCTGTTTTTGACCAATTTGACCTGGTCTCACTGCCTAACCTCACCAAGGTGGTTCAGCAGATGAAACCAACTAACTGTTCTCTGGACATCATTCCCTCTAAAATGTTCAAACAATCCTTTGATGTAATTGGTCCTTGTGTTTTGTCATTTATTAACAGCTGTCTATCTTCAGGTTTTGTGCCATCTGCTTTCAAACACGCTGTGGTCAGGCCTCTTCTCAAAAAACCAGGCCTAGATCCTACAGCTCTCTCTAATTTCAGACCAGTTTCCCATCTGTCATTTCTATCAAAGGTCCTAGAAAAGATTGTTTTTATTCAACTTCAATCTTTTCTAGAGCTCAACAACCTGTTTGAAAAATTTCAGTCAGGTTTTCGAGCTCGTCACAGTACTGAATCTGCACTGCTCAAAGTACAGAATGACATTCTTCTGTCCCTGGATGCAAAAAACCCTGCACTGCTGGTGATGTTAGACCTCTCAGCAGCTTTTGACACCGTCGACCATCAGGTACTAATCAACCGCTTGTCTCAGCAGGTTGGCCTCCAGGGAGCTGTGCTTGAGTGGTTCAAATCTTACCTGTCTGGGAGAACTTTTTCTGTCATGATAGGCGATCTGTCCTCCTCTTCATCAACCCCTCTGACCTCTGGCGTACCACAGGGATCTATTCTAGGGCCAGTCCTCTTCTCTCTTTACATGCTGCCATTAGGATCAATCATTGCACGTCATAACCTGTCTTTTCACATGTATGCAGACGATTTACAAATCTATCTGCCAGTCACTCCCAACCCCTCACCCAGTTCAAACACTCTTGTCAACTGCTTAAATGACATTAAGCACTGGCTCTCTCAAAACTTCCTCCACCTAAACACAGATAAAACTGAATGCATTTTATTTGGTGCACCTGATGACACCAGCAACATCCTTCCCAGTCCCAGTGTTGGTTTTCCCCTCCCCCACTTCAACCCGGTGGTCAGAAATCTTGGAGTGCAGCTTGACTCCAACTTAAAGTTTGATAAACAGATCAGTTCTGTTGTCAAGACCAGCTTTTTCCAGCTCCGTCTTCTCTCCGTCTTCTCTCCAAAGTCAAGTCAACCAAAGTTGTCACTATCAGATCTCAGCTCCACAACCTCCCCGTTCTCAGTGTGCCACCCACCCGTCTGCATTCTGGGACCCTAAACAGCTTTGACGAAGTTGTTCAGAGTGAGGTGGAGGCCATCATCAAGAAAATGAAGCCTTCATCCTGCGCCCTGGATCCTTTCCCCTCGTCTCTCATAAAAACCAATCATTCTGCAATAGGCCCACTTATCACTCAAATAATAAATCAGTCTCTACAATCTGGTCATGTTCCACTGCCTCTAAAAACCGCCATCATTAGGCCTCTTCTGAAAAAATCTAATTTGGATCCCGACATTTTTTCTAATTACCGCCCAATTTCACACCTCCCTTTTCTGTCTAAAGTGCTGGAAAAAGCTGTTGCTGCTCAGCTGCAGGATCACCTACAACAACACTCCCTGTATGAGAAGTTCCAGTCTGGATTCAGGGCAGCTCACAGTACAGAGACTGCATTGCTGAGGGTTACCAATGATGTCCTCTTGGCTGCTGACACTGGCTCTCCCTCCATCCTTGTCCTCCTTGACCTCACTGCAGCCTTCGACACTGTGGACCATAGTATCCTCCTCCACCGTCTTCATGTGGAGGTCGGTCTCTGCGACACAGTCCTGGACTGGTTCAAATCTTTCCTCTCCAATAGGCTGGAATGTGTTAGTCTTGGCAACGCCACGTCCCAGACAGTTTGTGTCTCCTGTGGTGTCCCTCAGGGGTCGGTTCTGGGGCCCCTGCTGTTTTCCCTTTACATGCTGCCTTTAGGTCAAATTATTAATCAGTTCAACATTTCTTTTCACTGTTATGCCGACGATACACAGCTTTACATCAGGACTGGAGCATCCTCATCTTCCACCTTGTCATCTCCATCTTCACTCACTGCCCTCTCTGCCTGCCTGGAGGCAATTAGGGCATGGATGAATCAGAACTTTCTTCAATTAAACTGCTCCAAGACTGAGGCCATACTGATTGGCACCCCTCACCAGGTACAAACATCTCCTATAACAACACTTTCCTTTTCTGGACAAGACATCCCCCTCTCCACCTCTGTTACTAATCTTGGAATAAAAATGGACTCCAATCTTACATTTGAAAATCACATTAAGCATCTGTTTAAAACTTGCTTCTTCCATCTTCGAAACATCTCCAGACTTCGCCCATCCCTAACTTTTTCCGATGCTGAGAAGCTCGTCCATGCTTTTGTCTCCTCCAGGCTCGACTACTGCAACTCCCTGTTTATTGGAATCCCTGGCAAAAACCTTCAGAAACTTCAATATATTCAAAACAGTGCAGCAAGGATCTTGTTGAGAGTTCGTAAATTTGAACATATTACGCCCATTCTCCATAACCTTCATTGGCTTCCTGTCGCCTACAGAATTCAGTACAAAACTGCTCTCATTACACATCAATGCTTACACGGAACTTCACCAGATTATCTGAAGGATATTCTTATTCCATACTCATCCACCCGTTCGCTGCGGTCACAGAACAGCAATCTCCTTCACATTCCGAGAACCAAATTAAGGACCATGGGAGACCGGGCTTTCAGTGTGGCTGCCCCCGCCTGTGGAACTCTCTTCCTGACTGTCTAAGAGCCCCACAGTCTGTGGTTGACTTTAAGAGCGGCTTGAAGACCTTTCTTTTCGACCAAGCATACTCTACCTCCTCATGATTCTACTTTTGATCTTAGCTGATATTGTTATTGATTTTAATTGTTTTATTATTTGTTTTATTGTCATTTAATTCTGTTGCTCCTTGTAGCACTTTGAGATTTTCATTAATGAAAAGTGCGTTATAAATTGAATTCATTATTATTATTATTATTATTTCTCAGCCGTGGTGATCTGGAGAAGGCCATCCATGCCTTTGTGACCTCCAGACTTGATTATTGTAATGCTTTGTATGTTGGTATTAATCAATCCTCCATCTCCCGTTTACAGCTTGTACAGAACTCTGCCGCGCGCTTTTTGACCAACACACGAAAATATGAACACATCACTCCTGTCCTGTCCTCTCTACACTGGCTCCCGGTTCAGTTCAGGATACAGTTCAAGCTGCTCCTGTTTGTCTTCAAAGCTCTGAATGGACTTGCACCTCTCTACATCTCAGAACTTTTGAAAGTCCATCAGCCCGGCAGAGCTTTACGATCTGCCAGTCAACACCTGCTGGAGGTGCCTCGCTCAAGGTACAAACAATGGGGAGACCGGTCATTTTCTGTTGCCGGCCCAAAAGCCTGGAACAGCCTCCCCCTTGAGCTGCGTGCCACCTCTGATCTGACTCTGTTCAAAACCAGACTGAAGACCCACTTGTTCAAAAAAGCTTTCAGTGTGTAACTTTTATTACTTTTGGTATTTTAGTATGTAGCATTTTTATTTCCATTGCCTTCTTTTATTGCTGTTGTTTCTTATTCTATTTTCATTGATTTATTGTTCCAGTTTATTCATCTTTTTATCCTGTTAAGCACCTTGGTCAATGCAAGGCATTGTAGGAAGGTGCTATACAAATAAAGTTTATTATTATTATTTTATTATTACTTGCTGACACGCCTACTGAAATGATTGACTGCTCGTGTTGGACAAGCCGCTGGCTCTGCTCCAGACGAGCAACGGTTCACTTGGCTGCAGCCGCTGCGGTCTTTCTAACTTTATATGTTAATAAAAACTACTAAAAAATAAAAATAAAAACAGGGAGCGCTTTTCCTGTAGCCCACAGCCCACCAAGAAATATTTAAAACCTTGTGCAGCCAGGTAGGACATGAATTCATTAATTTCAGTCATGGAGTGAACGGAAGAAGAAGCGATTACTCGACTTTAGGCAAAAAAACAAAAGAAAAGGCCCAATCAGCGATGAAGAAGATGAATTTAATTCATTTGTGTAACACACAAAACAGTCCGGCCATTGCCAGTTTATTGTGAGACAACGCGCATCGCGTACGCGGTCGTAAAAATTGAGTTTGCGCGTTAGTGCCCAGCGGGGCTACGCAGGGCTACACTTTTGCCTCTGCGTACGTACATCGTACAGAGGCGTACTGCTTGTACGCTGAGGTCTACCGGGCCCTTCAGAGGGCATACAGCAGCAAAGGTAAGCAGGTGCCCAATAGGGTACATGCTCACTCAACAAGAGGCCTGGCCACTTCCTGGGCCTTATTCAGAGGTGGCCCAATAGCAGATATATGTGCAACTGCTAACTGGGCATCATCAAACACGTTTGTGAAACACTACAGTTTAGATGTCACTGCACATGACGTAACTCAGGCTGTTCTCTCTACCACAAAGTAATGAGCAGCTGGCGCCTGTAGTCTAAGGCATAAGTTCTCACAAGCATGCATTTCCAGAGCATTTCCAGGGCGTGATTGAATTATGTTCTCATAGTCATATGTTGCACTGAGTGGACTGACTGATAAGGGAACTGAAGGTTATGCACCATAAAGGTCTCCTGCCGCAAGAGCCTCCAGCGCATTGTGAGAGCAGCTGAGAAGATCGTGGGCACCTCCTTGCCCTCACTGCAGGACTTACACAGCAAACGCCTCACTCGGAAAGCCCACCGCATGGCAGGTGATCCCACACACCCACTACACAGCTGCTTCAGACTGCTGCCATCAGGAAGGAGACTGAGGAGTCTCCAGGCTCGAACCAGCAGACTGAGAGACAGCTCTGTTCATCAGGCAGTCAGAATGCTAAACACTCTGCCTGCTCTGCCTCCCCTCCCATTTGAACTGCCTTAACACTAAAACTTTCTCACATATTATCACTCAACACAAAGTTTTTAACACTAGACTCTGTGTCACCAAACGGGTTTTCACTAAACTCTCGGTCATGTGCTCATACAGTTTGCACTACTTCTCATAATTGCACTAATGTCTGTATTACATCACTGCCTATAATCATAATACTGTTTACATTCTCTGTTTACATTTATTAATACTGTTTACTTTTATTACTACTGCTTACATGTAATTACTACTGTTTACATTTATTTACACTACTCTAATATCTACACCACTGCTGGTACATATACAGTGTGCTCTGAACGGTCTTATTTAGGGATGCCCAATGTGCCTTACTGCATATGCCACTTTTTGCCTCTACAACAACATCAACTACTACCTCATACATATACTGTGTACATTGACTCATACGCTGCTTTGCCACTTTGCAAATGTCAATGCTAGAAACCTTTAGTTTATTTTAGTTATACTTTTTATACTCTTTTTTTATACCACTATGCAAAAAAAAAAAAAAAAAAAAAAACAACACAGGACAGTGTTAGTTTTACTATTTTTATGCTTATGTCTATTATTATATGTTTCAGTGTTTCAATGTTTAGATGTTTACTGTTGCACCGAGGGACTGAGAGAAACGCAATTTCGGTCCTGTGTATGTCCTGCACTGTACATATTGCAGATCTGACAATAAAGTTGACTTTGACTTTTGACTTTGATAACCCATGTTCCCTGAAGGAAGGGAACGAGGTGCAACACATGTTTGCCCTTTCAATGCCCAAGCTCAGTGAAGTGCACTTGGAGGATGAGGGTGGGGTGTCAGCCTCTTTTATGCAAGGAGGGCGAGGCCTCCTTGCTGACTTTGACGCCCACCTGCCTTAAAAGGCGTGATTGTATTAATTCAGGTGAACCGCGCGGGGGCGCAATTCCCATAGTCATATGTTGCACCTCGTTCCCTTCCTTCAGGGAACATGGGTTATGGTGCATAAACTTCAGTTTTAAGTACCGTAATATTTCTTTAAGTTCATACATTTGTCTTATTTTCTCTTTTTAAAGGAAAACTTTTAAGGCAGAGAAACAGGATGTTAGATTCATAAAAACAAGCCAAATGTTAGAACCACCCCTCCCAAGGTGGACCTTCATTTCTGCTCTAACACAGAGTTAAGTTTAACTTTAGAGAAAATCTTTAGAGAGAACCTTTAGAGAAGACCTTTAGAGAGAACCTTTAGAGAGAACCTTTAGAGAAGACCTTTAGAGAGAACCTTTAGAGAGAACCTTTAGAGAAGACCTTTAGAGAGGACCTTTAGAGAGAACCTTTAGAGAGGACCTTTAGAGAGACCCTTTAGAGAGGACCTTTAGAGAGAACCTTTAGAGAGAACCTTTAGAGAGAACCTTTAGAGAGAACCTTTAGAGAGAACCTTTAGAGAAGACCTTTAGAGAGGACCTTTAGAGAGAACCTTTAGAGAGGACCTTTAGAGAGACCCTTTAGAGAGGACCTTTAGAAAGAACCTTTAGAGAGGACCTTTAGAGAGAACCTTTAGAGAGGACCTTTAGAGAGGACCTTTAGAGAGGACCTTTAGAGATGACCTTTAGAGAGAACGTTTAGAGAGGACCTTTAGAGAGACCCTTTAGAGAGGACCTTTAGAGAGAACCATTAGAGATAATCTTTAGAGAGAACCTTTAGAGAGGACCTTTAGAGAGAACCTTTAGAGAGGACCTTTAGAGAGACCCTTTAGAGAGGAACTTTAGAGAGAACCTTTAGAGAGGACCTTTAGAGAGAACCTTTAGAGAAGACCTTTAGAGAGGACCTTTAGAGAGAACCTTTAGAGAGGACCTTTAGAGAGACC